>PVJC01013012.1:0-37500 GCA_004026665.1 Murina feae
AGGAAGGAAGGAAGGAAGGAAGGAAGGAAGGAAGGAAGGAAGGAAGGAAGGAAGAGAGAAAGGCAGGAAGGAAGGTAGGAAGGGAAAAAGGCAGGAAGGGAGAAAGGAAGGAAGAAAGGAAGGTAGGAAGAGAGAAAGGATTCTTTATGAAAAGGAAGGAAGGGAGAAAGGAAGGAAAGAAGAGAGAAAGGAAGGAAGGATGGTAGGAAGGGAGAAAGGAAGGAAGGGAGAAAGGAAGGGAGGAAGGAAGGAAGGAAGGAAGGAAGGAAGGAAGGAAGGAAGGAAGGAAGGAAGGAAGGAAGGAAAGATTCTTTATGAAAAGGAAGGAAGGGAGGAAGGAAGGAAAGAAGGAAGGATTCTTTATGGAAGCCATAGAGGTGTTTTGAGAGGAAGAACCCTGAGCAGCAGGCAGAGTGAGGTTGGGAGAGTTGATCAAGTGCTGAGCTGATCCCATGAAGGATGATGTCATTGAGGAGTCTTGTCAGGACACAAGCGTCTGAAAGGCCCTGGGTCATGCATAGAGCAAGCAGTTCTGCCACTACCCATGTTGTCTTGGGCAACTCCGTCTCAGGGGTTGGCCAACTTTTTCTGTAAAGAGCCAGAGAACAAGCATCTTACTTAAAGTGCCTGCAAATAACCTTTTGAAAATATAAAACCCACTCTTGGATCAAGAGTCTGCAGAAACAGGCCACCGGCTGCCCTTGTGACCTTGATTAGGTGTCATCAGACCACAGTCTTATCCTCCCCACCCAGCTCAGAAGAGAGACAATCCTGTTTCCCTATCAGTTTCTCATTCTGATCAGCAGATTCCATGAAGGAGGGCCATGGGTTTGGGGAGGGGGAGAGGGGGACAGGGACTGAGCCCCAGGCCAAAGCCACACGCCAGTGGACAGAATCTTGAGGGGGGTTGTTGAGTGGGAGAAGATTCCAGGGGAAAAGGCAAACAGGGCAAACCTGTAGCTCCTGGAAGACACTAGTGAACTCTGCACATGACTTCCAGGAGGCTGTTGGTTTCCCTGCCTCCTCACTTCTGGGGATCAGGCTGAAGGACTGATTTCACCTGTAAGCAGGGTGACTTCTGGGGAGGGTGATGGTTTAGAAGTTGAGGTTTTTGTTGAACGAATGAGTCTCATTTGGAGGAAAGCTGTTCTCTCATGAAAGCTCTTCACCCAGGATTCAGCAAAAACCCTGGTCAGGAAGCTCCCTCATTGGAAATCGGGGGCTTGGACCACTTTTGCTGTTATTCCTTGAAACCAACACACAGCACAGTCCTGATGGTCACCTAGAGCAGAGTCAGCCACCAGGATTCCGCGGTAAATAAATGACCTGTAGCCATTTTTGGGGGGCACACCACAATTGTGGTTTGTTTGTTTTTTAACTAACAAGTAAATCAAATGTCTCTTCGTGTAAAAACATAAGTATCTTGTTTTTTGTCTTTTAAAATTATCATTACTATTACAGTAATTTGGACCTTAAAAACAAATCATTCTCCTTGTCACAATTTAAATATTTAAAACCTTTTCTCCCCCTCATTGCTCTATTCACATTGTTGTGCCTTGAATTTCCTCTCTCTCAATTTTTTCCTTATCTCATGTAATTAACATTTTTTCCAACAAAAATAGGAGCGTATTATAGAAAATATTCTATATATCTTTAAAATATAAGACTGTATGGTAGAGATCTTCCCCAATAAATAAGATTGATCTCATTACAAAAATTGTTGCATTATAGTAAATGCTAGAGGCCTGGTGCACAAAAGTTTGTGCACTCAGGGGTTGGGGGGAAGAGTCCCTCTGCCCGGCCTGTGACCTCTCGCAGTCTGGGACCCCTTGAGGGATGTCTACCTGCTGGCTTAGGCCTGCTCCCTGGCCGATCGGGCCTAAGATGGCAGTCAGACATCCCTCTGGCAGCCCAGGAGCCCTCGGGGGATGTCCACTTGCCAGCAGGGAGCAGGCCTAAGCTGCAGTTGGATATTCTTAGCACTGCTGAGGAAGCAGAAGAAGCTCCCACAACCACCACTGTACTGGCAGCCATCAGCCTGGCTTGTGGCTGAGCAGAGCTCCCGCTGTGGGAGTGCACTGACCACCAGGGGCAGCTCCTGCATTGAGCATCTGCCCCCTGGTGGTCAATGTGTTTCATAGTGACCAGTCATTCCCAGTCTTTCTGCTGTTAGGGTCAATTTGCATATTGCCCTTCTATTGTATAGTATTATATAGGATAGAGGCCTGGTGCTTGGGTGGGGGCTGGCTAGTTTGCCCTGAAGGGTGTCCTGGATCAGGGTGGGGTGCCTGGCCAGCCTGGTTGAGGAGCTGAGGGCCGTTTTCAGGCTGGCCACATCCCCTTCAGGGAGTGGGGTCCTGCTGTGGTGCCTGGCCAGCCTGGGTGAGGGGCTGATGGCTGTTTGCAGGCTGGCCCCAGCTCCCATTGACCCAATGTCCCAGCGAGGCTGGCTGGAAGCAGGTTTCTGGGGTTTATTTATCTTCTATAATTAAAACTTTGTTGCCTTGAGGAGAGGCCACAGCGTGCCTAGGCAGGCAGTTTCCTCCATTGCTGATGCAATGAATCCTCCTGTTTGCTTCAGCTCAATGGCTTCTATAATTCAAACTTTGTTGCCTTAAGCAGAGGGCACAGCTGGCCTAGGCAGGCAGTTTCCTCCATCGCTGGTGCAATGAAGCCTCCTGTTTGCTCTAGCTCTGTGGCTGCCAGCCGCCATCTTGACTGGATTAATTTGCATATAGTCGCTCTGATTGGCTGGTGGGCATGGCTTGGCTGGTGGGCATGGCTTAGGTGTAATGGAGCAAGGATTAATTTGCATATTACTCTTTTGTTAAATTAGATTGTGTGTGTACTATCTTTTATTCACTAAGGCCCCTGCTGACTGACATCTAAATTGCAAAGAATTGGTAATAAAAGGAGCTATCTTTCTAACTGGCATAAGACAGTTGTCTATTTATTTGGAAAATAACAAAGAGATTCCTTAATTTACATCGACTATGAAGTGGTTCCAGATTGATTATAGACCTACTAGAAGAAAATACAAGCAAACATTTGCATAATCTTGGTGTGGGAAGCTTTCTTAATGTAGACTATCCAGAATCTATAAAGGAAAGGGAACCTGTCAGATTTGATGGCATGAAAATTAAAAACTTTCTGTGTAACTAAAAGGACTGTATAAAGTTAAGGTGGATGATATACAGAGTCAATTTTTCTAATATACAAAGAGTTTCTTGAAAATAGTATAAAAGAGTAAAAAAAAAAACCTATAAACAATAGAGAATAAGACAGACTTCCCACAGAGGTAAGTCAAATGCAGCAACATACAATTTAAATATAAACTGGTCACAAAAAAGTGCAAACTTTAAGAACCAAGAGCTGCTGTCGCCCCCAATTGGGCAATATTTTAGAAAACTGATAACATCTAGTCCGGCCTCTTGAATTTGTGTTCACATGGGAATCATCCAGAGAACTTCAGACAGAGGCTGCTCCCTGGAGACCAGAGTTTACTTGATTTGGGGTGAGGCCTGGAGTTCTACTGTTTAAAAAGTCCCCTGTGGGATTCTCATGTGCAGGACTTGGACATTAATAATTTGGGAATGGTTCCTCTAACTTGGAAGCTACTGCTCTAGATTTAGGAAGGGTCTGAGGAAAACGGTTCTCTTAGGGTCTGAGGGTGGGATTGTAAACCATGGCAACATCCCAGAAAGTAATCTGGCAGAATTTACCAGATGAGATTGAGAATGTACATACCCTTTTGACAAAAACCGTGCATCTGAGGTGAACAGACGCAGCACTACGCAGAGATTGGCACGCACGTCCATGCTGGGGTGTTTCCTGCGGTGAGAATTGGAAAAACCTGGAAGAAAACAATGGTTGAAAGAGACCCATCTTTCTAATGTGGCGATGGTGGGAATGTACGTATTGATACGTCCCCGGAATATTGTTAAGTGAAAACTGCCAGTTACAGAGTTATAAAAATAGATCCAATTTTTAAAAAACATATGCGTGTGCTGTTGGAATAAGAAAATCAAAAGGCACAGAAAGGTAACATCACATTGGGAGGCGACTGAGGGAGAGATAGGGAACGGTTCATTTTTCTTTAGAAAACAAGAGAATCTTTTGCAAATCAACTGATTGATTTTTTTAAAGAAACAATTAGCCTTTAAAATAAAAAATACAAAGAAGAGGAATAAATGTTTTTTTCTCCTGTGAAGTATTAAAACATAACAAAGTAACTAATATACTAGACTAGTGTATTAATAGTTATAGACTTCTATTTTATGTTTATTATATGTCCATAATATACATATATACATTACTTTAATCTATACTCGATAGACAGCAATGGAAAGCTTTATCAGCCACACAGGATAGCATCCAGAATAAAAATCCAGGCTTATATGGAAAACTGTCACTTGATGGAGCTGACGTTACAAGTCAGTACGTGTGTGGGGGGAGATGGGGAATTGCTTACACCACCTGCCATTGTGTCCTGCTGGGGGAGGGAAAGGTCCCAGGATGGGGAATTCGGGCGGGTGGTAGCCAGAAAGGCTAGAGCAACAACTGGTGCATTGCTGCCAGGGGACGCTGATGCCACTGACCCGGGCCACACTCGGAAGGCCGCCGGCCTGGGTGGACTGCCCAGAGCAGAACGCATCCCTACAGTCACCCTCCATCTGCAAATCCCACAGGACAGGGTGTGGGGGGTGAGGGTGAGCTGCACTGGGTGGTTTAAGGGATAAGGGGGTGGCTTCCTGGATCTGTCCTGGATGTTGGCAGCATCATCCTCTGAGCCCAGCAATTTGCTCAGTAGCAAGTGATGAGTCCTGGCCGAGACCGGTTCCTGAGTGTGTGGGGCAGTTTCTGCTGCAGAGTGGGCATCCTATAAGTACTTGTGATGTGGTGGATGCTGTTCTTCTGGGCGTTCCTGGATCTCCTCGGCGCTTTCTCTGAAGGTGTTTTATTTCTGCACAGTTTCCCATGGATGCGTTTGGTGACAGGGATGGCGGACTGGTGGGTGGGGAGAGAGCCCCACGGTCGGGCCATCTCAGGCCCTTCTAGCCCAGCTCCTGGGACCCTGCTGAGCAGCTTTACAAATCAGCTCTCTCCAACAATTTTTTTTTCCTTTTTTTAATCACTTATGTGGTTTGCTAATAAAATTTTGTAGCTTTAATTTCTTAATAATTGGCTCTAGGACATAGGCTGTCAATCAGTCTACCCCAAGTCGCCTTTTTAGAGGAACTCTCAGCACTCAGCTGCTAAATTTCCGATCCAAGCCTTTCTTTCTGTTGTTTTTAAAATATATATATTTTTATTGATTTCAGAGAGGAAGGGAGAGAAAGAGACACAGGAGAGAGAAACATCAACGATGAGTGAGAATCATTGATTGGCTGCCCCCTGCATTCCCACTACTGGGGACCAAGCCCACAACCCAGGTGTGGGCCCTGAGAATTGAACTATGACCTCCTAGGTCATAGGTTGACACTCAACCACTGAACCATGTGACCAGGCCATCCAAGCCTTTCAAAGGTCTGCTTTCTCACTTATTACAAAAATAAGGAAAGCTGCTGCCATCCCATTTTCCAGGAGGAAACATTCCTGCTCCCCAGCACAGCCCTCCCCCACATCTCTCACTCCTCTCTGGATTTCTTATTAAGCCACAGCTTTTAGTTTCTGACCCTTTATTTCCCCCTTTTAGCTTTATAGGTTTTTATGGTTCCTCAGCTTTCCTAACATTTCTTGTTTGCTGATGGGAATCTCATCGCCAATGTGTTATGAATGTTACCCTCCTGGTCAGTGGACAGTGGACGGTCTTCTTGCCACACCCTTCCCCACCCACCACTCTCTTGGAACATCACTTCTTAACTGCCTGCCAGGGCTCCTGAAGGCCTCACTCAGAAGTCTGGCAGCTTCTTTAGCAGCCATCGGTGTCCCTTTAGCCTCTTAATATTCTTTCAAAGCCCCCACCTCATCCAGGAGGCCTTTGTTGGTCTCTCTCTCTCTCTCTCTCTCTCTCTCTCTCTCTCTCTCCCTCTCTCTTTCTCTCCTCTCCCTTTCTCCCTCTCCAAGGTAGCTGCTAGTTTAGGTGAGGGTGCTCTTCCATGACCCCGTGTCCTCTCCTGCAGTGGGCATTCGAGTATATGAGGGCTCTGGGCAGGAACCCTTGTCTCTTCTGTGGCTGTCTGTCTTGTTCCTGGCTAGACAGGTCCCACTATCATCGGGGAAAAGCCATCATCTCATAGCTCCAATGCATCCACTCACCAGAGATTCCTACTTCTGTTTTATTCCAATACCCTGTTATTTAAATCTTTGAAAATTGTAATAAAAATGTGCATCATACATCCCACTGAGTGCTGCACAGGGGTTTTTAGGAAGGCACACAGGGACTATACGCTTAGATTTTTTTTTCCAGCCACATTTAACAGTTGCTTCTTCAGGGTGGGGGATGTCGAGAAGTCAGTTCAGCAATGCAAAGGAGAGAGGGCTCTGGAGTCTCTCTGTGCTGGTCTTTCCCATGACTAATGTCTCGTTGTACAGCGAGTTCCCTCACAGCGGCAAAATGTGGCTCCTGAAGGGCTGGATTGCTTGAGAGGCTAGACCACACATCCCGGGTTTTGGAGCAGAGAAGACAAGGAAGTGAGGAAGAACGAGGCCTGAAGAGTGACCCTCTTAGATGAGGGCACACGGCACCTTTCAAGTCTAATCTCCACCACTGCTCGCAGCACCCTTAGAGCAGGAAATAGAAAACATACCACACACAGGTTTGTCTTCTTTAGAAAAGAGGACAACTCCAGTCTGTTTCCTGGGAGAAGTTCTGGAGGAGATAAGAAAGGGGCAACCTGGTAGAAGAAAGCTGAACTCAATCGGGTGACGGGAAAGCTCAGTGGAGAGAAGTCTTCAGTCCAGTCCAGTAGTGATCAGGTGGTCTTCCAGGAGGAGGTATCTTGTGAGTTGTCTTGAGACGGAGAAGGAGGGGTATGGTGAGAATCAAAAGATTGAGCATGAAGGTATGGAGTGGTGCTTTTCCACAGGTAATAGGGCTAAAATCAGCCCAGGCATCTGTATGAAGCATAACCTCTGAGGCCATACCCCCAGGGAGTGAATTAGAAGGTCCACCCAGGGCCTGGGGCTTCGAGAGACGTAGGACACCGAGGTGGGAAGGTGCTCAGACTATAGCATCATGGAAGCTCTGCAAGGCAGGTCCAGGTAACCATGAGAAGCTCGGTTTGCTTTACATTCTTGATTTAGAGCAGGACTTGTAAATTAAATACCTACAGGAATCAGGCTGGGACATGCACTGAGAGAGGTTGATAGGATGTAAGTGCACATGTAAAAAGTATCTCTTCCTACAGGTCAAGGAGCAGCAACCACTTCCCTCCAGTAATTACTGCCCTTTAGGAATGGGTACCCAGGACACCAGAGTTTTCCACTTTCAAGAGAAGCCTGACACCTAGGTGTTATATAAATCTTCCTCCTCCCATGATTAAATATTGGATTAAATTCCATGAACACCAATCAATTCCATGAGGGCCACTAGTTGGCAAGATCAGAGGGGCAGAACCAAATCTTATTATCTGTGGACCTGACTGATAAAACATGTAAGAAAGTTCATAGGCTGTTGTGTACCCTTGGGATGGAGTGGAGGCTCCACCAGGAGGCTCTTCCAGTTGTGCAGAAGGGACAGAAAAGAAAGGAGAGTACGACAGGTGCTGAGAAATAAGAGTTGAGGAGATACGATTGGCTGTGGGAGGAGGATGGAGAGAGGAATCACCTAGAGATGGCTAGGTCTGAATACGTGCTACCTCTAACCATCCTTATTCATGAATGCATGCTTATGTTTCCGTTTCATTCATTCTGCAAAAAGATAACTCATATTGCATTCTGCTCAACAGGGAAATTTAGAGTCATTTCTTTACGGGAGACAAAAAAAAAAAGCACAGACAAAATATTTTATAGTATCTATAATAAATGCAAAGAAATCAATACAAACAAAACTTGGCTTTAGCAAACTGTACATACATAAATATCTTTTATACTATAATGTTCAACTTTTTTTTCACATAAATCCTTCCATGATTTTATTTATTACATCCAGTTTTTTATACTTTTAAAAAAAGTGCCTTTTAGATTTACAGCTTGTGCTTCTAAAGCAAAGGTTAGAATTTCATGCCCCAAAGAAAAACAAGGAAAAAAGGAAGCTGCCATATAAGCTCTTCAAAATTGTCTGTTACAAGGCTCAGCACTGGTTGGTTGGTAGATTGTTAAATACCAATGTGGCGCTCAGGTGGCGTCATTTAATGAATGGATGGGGCACCCCGTGGGGACTTGCCCAGATGGTGTGCTAAAGTCCCGGGTGTGCACAGAATGGGCCAAAGGCCCAGGGCACACGCATCCAAGTAACGCTGGACGTACTTCATCTCTTTAGTACTGAGGCTCAGAGTTTCAAACAATATTTCTTCCACATCTTCTTCTATTTGCTCTCCTTCCGTCATTGTTTATCATCCACCTCCGAAGCCATGATTTGGACACATGGCTAACGCCACCACTCCGAAGGCATTCGCCAGCATCCAGGTGCTCCTTTTGCTAGTTTGGGTTGGCTTTGGGCTAAACCCTCCTTACACGACCAGCACCACTGCAGATGGCATCTGCTTGCTTCAGAGGGGAGGAGGGCCATTGGTGTATCTGAGCATGGGATGGAATGATCGGGCAAAATTGTTGGAGAGGGCACAGCTGTAGTCTTCCTCGGACATTGGTACCAGGCAGGCGAGCCCGATGAGGAGCAGCAGGAGCAGCTGAAGGGGAAGGGCCGCTCTGAGCACTCTGTACAGGAAACCTCGGCCTGACTGAGCTGGCTGAGGCTCAGAAAGGGAGGAATCGGAGCCACCTTTTATGGACCTGAGAGAAGAATCAACAGAAAAAACTCAAATATCTCAAATGTTGGATGGATGCTGATTTTAGCTCCCTCACCTTCTTGGAAACTACAGGACCATGCCAAATATAACCTGACCTGGCCATTCTGCAGTGTGTCCAGGTTATCCCCCCACCTCTCAATGAAGAGATTTTTGGAAATTGTACTGATGAAAAGTCAACATTTAGTCAGCCAATGAAAGGTAACTAATTGAGTTCAAATTCCACCCCTTAACTTGGTAAAACATTTTCCATCAATGAAGATAATTGCTCTATATACATTTTACCAGCATAAATTAAGTTGATCTAGAATAATTAAGATGTGGATGTTTGATGCAGTGTATTTTTGGGTTAAGACTACCAGGAGCACTGGTAGCCAAAATTAGTTGCTATTAGAATCACTTGAAGTATCCCGTCTAGTCTTCCCAGATGTGCCAAACTCCATGCAGTGAGGAGAACAGCCCCAATCATTTTGTACAGATCCATAAAGCACAACTAATCTTAGAGTACCCTGGTTTCATCTTGCACTGACTCAGCACTAACTCAGCATCTGTCCCTGGCATCAGTGGGTTCTGACGCTGTGTGAACAAGGATGGCAATAGAGTTGGTGTACAAAACACTGGTGTTGAATGACTTAGAATCTAGACTGATCCTATTTTTTATTAGCTGTGACTCTGGGAAACAGACACAATTTTTCTAAGGATAGACCGTCATTTTGTAGGCTCCTACTCAAAGTTCTATGTTTTCCTGTCTACATTTATATCTTCCTATCTACTAAACTGTGCATTTGAGATTAAGCATGAATTCCACATTTCATAAGAAAGACTGCCTGAAAAACATTGAATATGGACGTAGATTCTGGGTGGGGGGAGAGGGAGCACTGTTTTTTTCTGTATGAGCATCCTTCAATATTTTGTTTGGTTACTCATGGAAAAGATAGAGAAATGTTATTAAAAAGAGACATTTTGCACACACATACACACAAACACACAGTATTGTAGGAGCAAAAAGACTAGGTATACTGACAAAACACATTCCTCCACCCAGTAAAAATTCCCTAGTGACAGTAATATCACTTAGGATAAAGACAATGAATATGAGGCCACTGGAGAATATGAAGGTGTGAAAAATGTATTGGTTACTCTATATTTTTTTAAGAAAACACTAAGCTTCCAACTGGACTACCCAAAACTCTTTTATTAAAACCATCAAAGAAATATGAGAGGCAAACAGAGCAGCCTCTGGAAGCCCATGGAGCATGTGGCCCACTGTGTTTTTAGCATATGTAGGGAAAGAAACAAGTCATTGGCCAAAATGGGGACTCTGTTTCTTTTCTGAAGACTACAACTAATGGCTGTGTAACCTTGAACAACTGACTTTACCCCTACATGCCAACCTCTTACTCAACCCCTTCAAGTTAGACCAGATGGCCTTCCAACTTGAAAGTGCCATGTTTTATACATTGGATGTCTTCTACTAATGAGTCAGTGTAAATAGTTGGCCAACTAAGAGGCCATAAGAGTTCAATCACCACCTAGTGGTCAAACTGATTAACCATCCTTATGTTAGGACCAATGAGTTATTCCTAATGAGCTAAATAGGAAATTTGTATATTTTGTGACATACAGTAGAGGATAAAAGAGCAATGGCACATGTCTACTAATGGAAGGGTAAAATAGGAAATTCTTGAGTTTTCTAATTATAAAATATTCATGTTGAGAGAAGGCCCAACAGTACAGTACATGACCCATCTAATTTTGTAGATGTTGGTAAGAATAGTTAGCATTTATTTTTCTAATTACTAGGCAATGTACTAGCATTTATCTTGGGTTCTCTCATGTAATCCCCAGAATAGTCCTCAATGTGCTTGTTATCTTCATTCCATACATGATGAAAAGGAGGCTCAGAGAGGGGCAGTAACCAGTGAATTACAGCTTGCAAGTGGCAGAGTTAAGATTTTAACCCTAGGATTTTAACTTCCAGAATTTGGACTCTCTAGAGAAGGTAAATGACTTGCCCCAGATCCCAGGATTAAATAAAGAGATCCAGCAGGCACTCAGAGTCCCAATATCCCTGCCTACCATACTCATAGCAACATTTCATTGCCTGACATTGATGAAGGTCATCTTGGTTATATTATTTTATAGTTATCTTACATGTATTTAAAAAAAGAGAAAAATATTTGTGTCCTTAAATGTTTGGACGTCAGTGGTTTCTTCATGTTGAAAATAAATGCCTCCAATAATGGGGCCTCACAGTATTACATGGATCATCAAGTTAGCACATGCACAGGGGGACATTTTCAGACAGTTGCACAATCTTGGCCAAGCTGCATAGTCTCTCTGGTCTGGCCTTAGTTTTCTTATTTGCAAAGAGAAAGGTTGCATTAATATCCTAAAATCTCTTTGGTTTTGGCAGTTCATGATTCAATGGTTTGCCTTATAGTGTCTTAAGAAGGATGGGATATTTGCCCATGAATTCTGGATTGAATTTTTCTTCAAAATACCTTTTCCTTTTTTCTTACAATGTGCCCTCCCACCAGTCACTGGATGAGTTATAACCGAAGCACTCAACATTTAAATAAAATGTGTTTCCTCACCACTCAACATTTAAATAAAATGAGAAAGATTTCTTACTTCTTTTCTTTAGGAAACATGTAAGGACATGAGTGATGGTTAGATGTATGCATATAATGGACAAAACAATCTGACTGACAGAGCTGAATAACCCTTGCTTGCCAATTATTAGCTTAAGCCAAAGATCAAGATCAAAACACAGGGTGCCCATTGACGAGTCCACCCCTGAGAACAAGAGGAAAGGTCACCATCTTTGCAATGTGGGCTCACATGTTATAGCATCTGTTGAAGGACATGGCACATTTAACAGCATCAGAGCATTCCTTATTAAACTTTAATTACCACGTGCCTTCTAATGCTGAAGAATGCCCACCTGAGGAGGAGTGATGGGCTGAGACAGGGACAGAGAGAACTCGCAGTCCTAGTGAGCTTCCATGCAGTTGACTGCTCTTGGAAATGCCCAGTTTATCTGCTGAGAAACATGCCACTCCCTGGGAGCCATGACCAGGGTTCAACATGCCCAGAGTCTTAAAGCTGCGAGTACCACCACGTTAATGACACCAGGGTAAATGGGTACTATTAATATTTATCCATTGACTTAAAATCACCTGTTTCAAGAGTCTTGGGAAACTTGACAAGGGAAAGAATAAAGACACTAGTCACTCATCTCTCTCCAGTGGCCCTGTCATATAAACAGGTGCCAGTCAAGAGAGTATCTATAAAGGAAAAATTAAATGTGTGACCTCACTCAGGGAAGTTAATCGTAAGAGATATTCCAGATAATTCAGCCCAGCAAAAAAGTGCTTATTCTTATAAGTAAATACTTATTTTGTTATTTTTCTCACTCATTAAAATTTCTGAGTAAACAGTTGCCCAGATGTTGTTTCCTCTTTTCCCCTAAATGCTTACAGTTGTGGAAAAAGGATGGTAGGGGAGGAAGTCATATATCACCACACACCACACACAAGAAAGCATGATCAAGAGATGCGGGCACCTGACCAGTATGCACAAGAGTACGACTCCTCTCAAACTTCTACACAGTCAAGGGAAATAAAACAGGTTAGTTCTGTGCATACATCATCCAAACACAGAAGAAGCTCGCAACTCATTCTGTTACTTGTCAGCTAACCCCGGCAGGATAGTAACAGGAATTTACTGTGAGGGATTATCTAGTTTGTCTATGATCTTGTTGCCTACCCTTGTGTGCATGGTCTTTGTTTCCTGGACTTGTGGTTCAGCACACACACTTCCAGGATCAGTTCAGGATTTCAGTCCCCTCTTATTCCAAAAGGAGCATCCTGCCTGGTAGCCTAAGCCCTGGAATCCTTTCTAGCGCCAGCAGCCCTGTGCTAGAGTGCAGTGGTTAACAAGATAGAATCCCCCCCAGAGTCAGCTAGACCTGGGTTCACACCTAAATCTTCATGTCTCTAATCCTCTGTGAACTTGTCTGCAAATCTGGGACTATAGCCATGTCATGGGGATGGGGTGAGGGTTAAATGAGATAACGGGTATCTCATGATTTGTGTGGTGCTTAGAACACATTAATGCTAATAAGTGTCATCAATGTATTATTATCTGTACCATGAAAGCAAGGGTGTGCTGACTCACACCCTCAGTGGTTGGATGGATTTAGCCTTTTCTCCCGGGAACACTCCTGATTTCCCAGAAGTGCTTCCAAGGATGTACTGAGTTTATCAAAGTGCCTAGAAAACAATGGGGATGCACGCCTTGAATATTATAAAGGCAACACGTTAGAGCCTTACCCTATAGCTGTCCTCAGCCCTGGCTGGGGCCTGGCCTACAGACAAGGCTGCTATAAACTGAGGCTCTTTGAACACTCTGAATAAATTGTTCCCTAGGCTGGTGTCTGGAGGAAAAGACTTAAGAACAATTTTTCACAAGAAACTGAATAGTGTTTTCTGGCAAGCCCTGCTGTACGGGGCAAAAAGGCCCACTGTGCTGACTCCACGAAATGTGGCTGCCTTGTACATACTTTAAAATAAGGCGCTTTTCTCCTCCTTTGAGGTGTTTCAGCCTGTTATTTGCCACTTCTCCCTGGGTCCTAGTTCTTGTGTGGAAGGTGTCAGAGACCAGAGGTGCCCTGGCAATCTTGCATTTCACAATTCTAAGCTTTGGAATGAAGTCACCAATTCACTCGATCCAGACTACAGAGGAATTATTCCTTTGCCTTACTGGAAATTGGAGTAACATCTTCCCATTTTCCGATTTTAGTGATCAGCAGTTGAGTTGTGAAGTCTTATTGGAGATCAGGTTAGATCATTTTAAGTCCAAGTGGAAGAAAGTACCAGATGGACCATCAACAGCATTTCTTCAAAAGCATGCTTCTTAAATGTATTTGATCTCAAAAATAATGAATAGTTATTACAAATGTATGCCCAGATGTCTTGCAAAGGCTTAGCCTTTGAAGAAGTCTTGGGGAGCTTCTTGTAATTGATTCAGGGAATCTCTTTATTCCGATACCTTGCAGGTCTGTTAATGGCAGGCACCATATTGTATTAATTTTGTAGGCCCAAGGCCTAGACACAGTAGCATTAATCCATATGTAGGCTTAGAATATTTTTAAGAAGACACAGAACAGTGACCATAAAATCAAACTGAAATATATAGCAAGCACGCAACTGATATCTGACTTGAAACCCAAAGAATGTAAGAGACTCTCCCTTCAAACTAATAAACAGTTTCTTCCAATTCAGCCTCTGCCCTCTCTCGGGAAGAAGATACGCTGAACATGTTTCCACTGCAAATCGCTGGGGTCAAGATGCTAACCCGAGTGTGCTTCTGCAATAACCTTTCCAATTTGCTGGAGCAGTGCAAGATCAAACACAGGGTGCTCTCAGGCCTCAGTGGCAGGGAACACCGTGACGCCTGGATTGCGAGTGGAGTTCCTTCTTTCCCAGCAGACTCTGCATTTCAATGTCAGGGTTGGGCGCACCCCACTCAGAGGTGCCAAGGAGCTAAGAAGTCCAAGAATGCTCAGCAAGTCCAACCACAACCTGTCTGGCAAGGTGCTTGATGAAGTTTGCCGTTCAGGCGAAGGATCCCAGGCCTTCTGAGTAGCAAAGTGAACCTTGTGCTGTGTGCTCAGAGAGATGTTAATAAATAGCGCTGGGCAGAGCAGAGCCGAAAGGTGCCTTGGGGATGCCACTGCGAGAATGTGGCTGTCCCAGCTGCAAAGCCCTGTGAGGAGACACGGCATAGCCCTGGCTGCCCTAAGAAAAAGGCCTTTGACATTTTCAGAAAATCTGAGTGGTTGTCTGGAATAACTGGGGGAGCAGATGGATGCGATATTTGGAAACCCGCAGGTGGCTGCTATGGGTGGTGTTTAATGACGTAAGAGCTCTCCCCGTTCTCATTACCATCACTTATGCCAAGCCAGTAATTGGTCTCTGGTATCCTAAAAGCATGCTGCAGGGCTTTCCCACAGCAATATGCTCATGGCATGGCGGCAATTTAAGTGAAGAAGATGGACCGTATGAAAGAAACAATGATCTGTCTACAGCACAGTGGGTTTTTCTTGGAGGGGCCTAAAAACCATCAGGGCACCCGAAGAAGTCCATCATACCCTCCATTCACATTTCATTATTGATATTTTGTTAAGGGCCATACCCCCTCTCCACCACCACCCCCAAATGGTCTCCAAACCAAATCAAAGGGAAAGAAAAAAAACATAGTAAAGGGATGATTAAACCCAGAAAGCACACCCAGATGCATTCTGCATTCATTTAGCCCAGTGGGAACGACCAAAGGAAATAGCCATTCTCTTCCATTCCTGAAACCCACAACTATTCTCAGGAGTTGTCTATGGCTCCACCCATCCTCCTCCCCCTCCCTCCTCCCTGGAATGTTGATCCTAGCTCAGTGGTGCTGGGTTTCCAGGGGAACAAACTACTCTAACACTGAACTGCTTGGGACGGGAATGAAAAGTCAGCTCCGAGGACAGTGTTCCTATGTAGACAGCTGTCTGGGAAGCAGGCGCTGATCAGTGAAGGGGCAGGGAGTACAGACACCACATCAGCAACGAAGCAGGCAAAGCACCGCTAGCTGCAGACACAGGGACTGCGGGGGGCAGGTGTGAAGCACAGGGTGGCAGTGGTGAGTGGGCTCTGGGCAGGTGCCCGCCCCGGGGCGCTGCTGCTCCTGATTCAGAGCTCGCCCTGGGCCAGATGGTGAGTGACTGAGTGTGCTGGGTGAGTGAAGAGAAATTTCAGGGGAAGCAGAAGAGAGAAGGTGCTTATAAATGTTCAATAACACTGAATTCGGATGTGCCATTTGGAGAATCCCAAACCCACAATCTGGATAAAACATGAAAAGAAAAGAAAAAGCCGGGGATGTTAGTAGATTTTATTCAGATGTGTGGGTTTCCGGGAATGGTAAAATAATTCATTGATCGATTACCTGTCTTATTGTAAAATCTAGAAAGAAAGAGGATGATAAAAGTCTGCCACGACTCAAACTGCAGCTATGTTATGGGACATACCGAATCCTAGGTGCACACAGGATACCACCGGATAAAAAATTCCAAATGGCCTACATAGTATTAATCCAAATTTTGATGGGATCCAAATATCTCCTGCTCTGAAATTCGCTCGCATTTTCCACATAGAAAAGTCTCTTCTAATTTATTCTGAAAGGGTGTGCACTGAAATGAGTAATTTCTCAACTGCCCCAACGCACACCCGCGAGAGGCCTATCAACACCGCGGGCAATTTTCATCATCCTCTTGCAGTTCTAGAACAGTGTGGAAACCAGGAGAACAAGGTACCTGCTATGTGGACTGTTGACAGAGGGTCCAGGCTGTGAGAGACTACATTTGCCTCGTGGCTGTTTGCAATGAACAGGGGTAAAGAAAGAAGAATGTTCAGTCCAGGCAAATAAAGACAAGCTACTGATGAAAATTAAACTAAAAATGCAGCAAAGGAAAAACAAATCAAACGAAATGATCAGTACCCACGATTAAGGAAACTGGCTTTTCTTTTGCGGAGGAAATGAGACGAATTTACATCGATGCTATTAGTCATTGGAGGGATGTAAATTGTGGTTGGGAAGTCCACACCACAGTGGGCGCATTTCTCCTCTCACGGTTCATGGCAGAAATTAAAGTGACCACATGCTAGCCAAGCATTTCTGTGTACTTACAACAAAAATAAAGGTCAGCCCTGGCTGGTGTGGATCAGTTGGGCGTCGTCCCACCCACCTAATGGTTGATGGTTCAATTCCCGGTCAGGGCATAGGCCCACGCTGCGGGATCAACCCCCGGCAGGGGGCATGCAGGAGGCAGCCAATCAATGTTTTTCTCTCTCTCCTTCTCCTTTTCGCCCTCTCTAAAATAAAAACATATTTTTTAAAACAATAATAAAGTTCAATATACCATGCCACACCATATTTTTCATATCTTCTAGAACACCAAAGTAGTACCAAAATTCTTGATAGATAAAAAAAAATAGTAACAATGGTAATAGGAAATTGTTCTTCGTAAAGTGATGAAGACCCAACAAGTTAAAGATTCAAGTTACATAAAGACTAAAATCTGAATTGAAAAGCCAGTATTCCTTCACATTCTTAAACTAGGATCTATGGGAAACTAGTGAATGTAGTAAAAATAAAAAAAATCCTAAAGAAAGGTCATAACATTTATCAGCATAGAACTTAAGTGCTTGTCACAACAAAAATTACAAATTAATGCTTCTAAAAACTAAGGACAATGGAATGATAATAAAAATGAATATAATCATAAAGCAGGACAAAAAAATAACAAAACAAAAACAAGCTTCTAATTACACAGAGAAATCAAGGTATAGAGTGTAGCAGGGGCTGACTTTGCTTCTGTGTGCCAGCGCGGCAGCCCCCACAGGCCTTGCGGGTGAGTTACCCTAAGCTGTTGCCATTTGGGGGGCCGCACAGTCGCTGAAAACCTTCAGAACCACTCAGGAGCTTCCTTGAGAGTCAACAGATCCTCTGCTTAGCTTACACATTCCATGGCCTCAGGGGCACTTTTGCCCACCTCTGGCTGAGGCACCCTTTTCGGTGGAACCTGTTTTTTTAGGTGGACGATGGCAGTGATGGTTTGAAGGGAGGAGCCACCAAAGGAGCCAGGGAACATTACTCTGGAGATGGCCCTTGGAGCAAGAAAAATAATGTGTCTCCCTGCACACCAACCCCACGTGCAGCCCTGATTCTTTTGAAAAACGGAATCGCTCTTCTTGGTTCCTGAGTGCAGGTGACGAGGCCACGTGGCAGGGTTGAGGAAACAGTGCTTCACTGGGTCACTGAGTGACACCCTCACCTGTGTGGGATCCCTGCTTTGTGGAGGGGGGGAGACCCTGTGGGCCCTGGTGGGTACAGATACTGTCACTCTCCAGTGTCCCTTCCCACGGGTCAACCACCAGCAGAAAGTTACCGTTCTCTGTCTGTTTGGGGTGCTTCTCCCTGACGTAGGACTCAGAGATCCCGAGGTGTCCAGTTCATCAGCAGAAGACCAGGAGGACAGATCCTACATAGGAAATAGATTCTTTTGATGACTCCATGTCCCAGAGCCAGATGGCTCTGTAACATACAATGTGCTTCCTATCCCATCCCCATCCCTCCCCCATATAAATCAAGCCATTCATTCCCTGGGAAAAGTAGAATCCGACAACTACAAGGTCGGGACCTAGGTCTTCTTGTGTATTAGGCTTTCCTGGCTGTTTGTCTCTTTTAGAAAACACAGCTACAGAGTCATTCTTACCGTGTCACTTACGGATTTATTACTTCTCAGTGACATGGATATAAGTGAGCCTAAGTGCAGGAGGGGAAGGAATCTGCCTTAGAGCTGCAGGTCGCTAAGGCCAGAGAGAACAATTCATTTGAGTTAGAAATGGAAGTCTCCCAGGAGCCTTTGAGCATCAGAGAAAACATCTCATTTCCAGCACTGCTGTTGTTTGCAGTAGACTGTTCTCTGACATTCTGAGTGGAGGGCACAGTGCTTGTGTATTCATACAGTATTTCACAGCAGAATGAAGTTTTACCAGGCACCTCTGCACCTGCAAATGCACTTCTCCAAACCAACGCCACTCATGATGCAGCAGACCGAAGGAAAAAATACATAATACATGAGCACAGGGCATTTTCTATGAATTAACTGCTGTTCATGTCAGGAGAATTCAGCCTTTTAGGCTGAATCATATGCAAATAATTGGTTGTGATGTATCATAGCTATGGTACAGAAAATACGTGAATTCTTAACTAAACATGGTAAAATAAAATGTCACAGTAGTGGTGGTGTGAGGTTAGCAGCGACAGTTACAGGAGGTCTCCTGGCTATGACAGAATCAAAGGCAGTGTCCTATTATAAAAGTTTATAAGTCCTGCCCAGCTGGTGTGGCTCAGTGGTTGAGCATCAACCTATGAACCAGGAGGTCGTAGCTTGATTCCAGGTCAGGGCACATGCCTGGGTTGCTGACTGGATCTCCAGTGTGGGGCGTGCAGGAGGCAGCCAATCAATGATTCTCTCTCATCACTGATGTTTCTCTCTCTCTCTCTCTCTCTCCCTTCCTCTCTGAAATCAATAAAAAAAATACATTTTAAAAAAAGACGATAAGTCTCTTTCTTATTTTGAGACCAAACTTGCAGGAGCCATGACAGAGAGTGGACACTCACAGACACTCTGAAATGGACAAGGATGATGCTTCCTTGATGCTCTGTAAGCAAGGCTACACCGTGCTGCCTGCCGAGTGCTTACCTGCTGACTGCCCGACATGTCCAGTAACTTCTCCAGCTCCTTGAGGTGACGACCGACCTCCTTCAAGAGCACTTTGAGCCGATTTCCGATCACATGGACCTTCTCTTTGGCTTCTAAGCAGTCTGTGCCTTCAGCGTTCACCAATAGCTGGCAAGACATGTCTTGCAGCGAGGCCACTTTGAGCTGGGATTCCAAGAGCTCCTGCCTTATTTGCTACGTATATAGTAAGAAACATCTCTCTAAGGATTTCTGATCATTGGGGAGAGTGTCTACAGTGCAGAATGACATCACTTTAATTTACTGGCCACTTATACCTGAGCCTCGAAATGCTGAACTCACGCAGGAAGGATAGAGCCACCCATGGCATTTGGGAATCAGAGACCCGTGTTCTAATCTTGCCTCCGCCAAAACCATTCCCTACCAGGGGTCCTCAAACTTTTTAAACAGGGGGCCGGTTCACTGTCCCTCAGAGCGTTGGAGGGCCGGACTACAGTTAAAAAAAAACAAACTATGAACAAATTCCTATGCACTCTGCACATACTTTATTTTGAAGTAAAAAAACAAGGCGGCAAAAAACACCTGGCGGGCCGGATAAATGTCCTCGGCGGCCGCATGTGGCCCGCGGGCCGTAGTTTGAAGACCCCTGCAAGATGCTTGAACCTTTTTGATATGAATTTTGCTCCTTTGGTAAAATGATGACATTATTTCTTGCCTGATGTAGAGTAAGTATTCTCGGGTTCAGCTTAGTAAATATATGTGAAAGTACTTAAAATAGAAAGTATTATGCAAATGAGACACAAGATAGTCTCTTAAACAGAACAGTAAAACATTAACATAAATGTATCAGACCTCCACTATGTCTAGATACACTCAGATTTTAAAAAAGATATGTGGTGATGTATCATTTACAACTTAAAGCCTGGGGTTCAAAGTCTAGTGGAAACGCAGCCGCATCGCTATTTCCTCTTATCCTCTAAGACCTTTATGGTGATGAATTAGAAGCGACCAATTCTCCTGGGTAGGTTAGTGTTAAATGGTGAGAAATAACATTTAAAAAAATGCAGAAAGCTACAAAATTCAACTCCTAATTTTCTCCTAATGGGATGCAAACCTGCTTCTGTATCATCCATGAAGCCACTTAAGTATGCTGTACATTATATCGTCCACAGTTCTTTCTGTGAGAACCTACCCAGAAGTTCTGCAAGTTTCGTTCAGAAGTTAGTGGCGGAAGGTTTCTCACTCCCTGAGAACTGGTATGCTTCCTCTTTGTCAGATGATGAAAATAAGTGAAGTCATCACATTTCCTTTTTGTCTTAACTTTCAGGAAACTTGACATTAAGGTTAATGTAGAATTTGATTCACTCACTAGTAATTCCTCTGACAAAGCCCTAATGCTCTCTATTTTAACAGTTGTAATGAATGTCCTTTTATCATACACCACCTCATATACTTTTGGGACATGGATGCAACAAATACAGTTTAAATGAAAAATAAGTGTAATTCACCAAAGACCTGCATTAATAAAAACTAGTTAATTAAAATTAGAACAGCTACGATTTCTACAATTGAGCCATGGCTTTTGAACCAGATTCTAAAGCTAGGCAATGTCCTCCTCTATGCATATATTTGCTTCACAAAAATTAGCTTAGAGACTATAACTTGAAAGGTAAAAAAAAAAATGACCATTTATTTTCCTGCAAATGAAAGGGATCAATGCTAAAACAACCAGAGGCTGTGGCGTTCGCACATCTTACCGTAAGCTGCTTGTGCTGGTCCTGCAGTATTTCTGCATCGAGGTGAGAATCGATAGGAACAATTTCATTTTTCCTTCTGTCAATGTTCTCCAGCATGAGAAGCAAGCCATGACTCATCTCATGGAAGTCCTAGGGAAAATTCAGACATAAGGAAAATTGGTTCAAAATACAAAATACTGTAGAAATTTCTAGGGCTATTATGTAGTTTGGAAGGAAGCAATTTTGCTCCCCTCTTATCTCTCTGAATTCAAATCTTCCCATCTTTTTAAGGCCTAAATCCAATCCCTGTGTCCTTCATCCATCCATTTGTTCATTCATTTATTCGACATATAGTTCATGAACATCTCCTGAGTGAAATGCACTGTACTAGGAGGGGGTGCAGGATTGAAACCACAGCTCGGGTACCTCCTGTCAAGGATCAGGTACTCTCAGGCACATATAAACCTGGGGAGCAGGCTTCACCCCCTGAAAGGGCTTCCCTTTGGGCTCAAAATATAACCCAAGCTCCTGGCCAGGACCTACCAGGCCCTGCATGATCTTATTCCTAATCACCTGCCTGATGGTTCTCATCATTCTTGCCTCTCTAACCGCATTCTGATCACTCTGGCCTCTTTTCTCTGCTTGGAGACACTAAGCCCTTTCCATTTGTTCTATCTCATTCACGGATCCACCCTTCCGAGGTCAGCTCAAATATGCTTAGAACTTCCTCCCAAAGTGGCTTTTCTCAATTCCTCTGATCAACATCTGGAAGCATCTTGGTTAACCATTGAATTGCATGTTTACTGTCTGTTTTCCTCAACAAGAGAGGCTGTGGTGTATCGTGACTGCTTAGTGCGATACCTGTCAGACAGTGAAACTGGGCCAGTGTGGTATGAATGAGTAAGTATTTGTAATGCCCACTTTGATGTTCAGGAACTGTCTCCCGATGTGCTCAGTAAATGTCTGTTGAATGAATGAATGCCATGAATGAGTAGAAGAAGGAGTGGGGCTGAGATGAACTTGTGGGAATAGTCTCTTGTTAGCTGGACAGAAGGTGGGGTCTGGCTGCTCTGAACTGCTGTTCACATGTACACATTCTCTAGTCAAATAAAATGTTTGGGCACAACGTGATCACACTCAGAGATTGACTCTGGGGAGCAACTGCATCCCTCTGGTGACCTTGGTAAACCAAGTCACAGAGTTGGTACCGCCAGGCACATGTGATTAGGAGCACAGCCTGCCCACAGCCCCGCGGACCTGACACTGCATCAGCGCGCCCTGGAGCAGGCCCCGCCACTCCTCCAGCTGGGAGCACACCCGGTCCCAGCGCGCGTTCATCTGGGACAAGCGGTCCTGCAGGGCCTGGCTCTCCTCGCCGCCCGTCTGCGTGAACTCGGAGCTGCACAGGTTGATGGAGAGGATGATGGCTTTGCGGTGATCCACGGCTTTCTGCAGCTCCTACAAAGAGGAAGGAGAACAACCAACAAGGAAAATAATGATAAAAACATTAAAAAAAATAGTCTAAAGGCTTCATTCAAATGAAAAGATCCATGAATACAAACTGGGCCTTGACATGATGTCTAGATAAGTTACAGTGAGTTCACACCACTGAGGAGCGTCAGAGAATTCCTCAGTTACAAGGGACAGACTCGATGTACACTTGACAACATGAACAGGTCTCAGTAAAATATGGGGCAGAATGAAAGAGTCAGGAACAGAATGATACGAACAACACAACAGCATGTGTGTAATTTAAAAACACGCGCTCACACACAAATATACTTTTTAGAATAAATATTCAGGAACAAAGAATACTCATTAAATATTTCAGAATGGTTGCTGTGGGTCTGAGGAATAAGGATTAAAAAACAATGTGCATGTGTGCGTGTGTGTGTATGGGGGGAGGGGGGGAAGGATACATAAATAAAATTAAGAGGCATTTCACAGGAAGCAACCATGACACCATGCAATAAAGTAAGGAATATGAGTAACCTGACCCCCTCCCCCACTCCCCGGCATGGAATTTCAACAACAAAACGAAACAAAACTGGGCTCCAACAGTTCTGAGCAGCAGGAAATGCACTTTTTGTCCTAGTGTAGGAATCCCATTCCGATAGACCAATGGTGCTCAGGGTTCTGTGCGCGAGAACAGAATGGGAAGTGGGTGAGAAAGCAGATTCCTGGGCCCTGGCCTCCAGCTCTTCCAACTCCATCAGCACAGTTAGTGGCTCCCAGGCTGAGGGCACTGCCTACGTCACAGGCCACCTTCTGGTGATGGCTAGGAGAATGAGGCTGATATTTCATCGGCTAACCAATTTAATTTGATCACACACACACACACACACACACACACACACCTGTGCCTGGATGCAACTGATTTTTACTTTGTGCATTTCCCAAAAACCTATAACAAAATTCCAAGAACTTGAGAGCATAATTGCCTATTAACGGAATAGCAAGATTGTTTAAACATGCACAGATCAAGTTAGGGTGAGTGATCCTGCAAATCCCACCCACCCAGGCTACATTTTCTTGGAATTTCTCACTTTCCTGTGGTGTTTCCGACTTTTCTTAATTTTTCAATTTTCAATAGATTCTTAACAAACTGAATATAGAGTCAACCACAGAGTAGTATGAGATGGAGGGATATGGTGGGAAGATATTGGTGATGCCACAGATTTATCTCCAGGATTTGGGGGGAGGAGTGTAAACTGACCGTCAGGGTCTCACTCCTTCACCCTCATCTCGCTGAGATGAGACTTGGACCAGCATTTGCTCCATCACCTTTATAAGGAGCTTGGTTTTAATGCAGCGCTGCCTTATGTTTTCCCAGAGAGAAACTCAAGGAATTTAAGTACTCTAGAGAAAAAAAATGCTTCTTATGGCCTGGCTGGTGTGACTCAGTGGCTGAGTGTTGACCTATGAACCAGGGTTCAATTCCCGGTCACGGTTCAATTCCCGGTCAGGACACATGCCCGGGTTGTGGGCTCGATCCCCAGTGCAGGGGATCGAGTGGAGTGCAGGAGGCAGCTGGTCAATGACTCTCTGTCACCATTGATATTTCTCTCTCTCTCTCCCTCTCCATTCCTCTCTGGAATCAATAAAAATATGTTTTAAAAAGAAAAGAAAAAAATGCATCGTATAATCCAGGTGATGCAAACTGCATCTCTTCTCTGACCTGTCCTCCTGAAATGGATGGGGCTGGGCAAGGCTCCTCTCAGAGAAGGCATCTGAACATCTGTGGGGAAGACTCATTGCTCTGAAAACTTAAAGCACAACCACCACGAAAGCAAGCCACAAACACATCACTTCCAGATTCCCAGCGTGTGCTGACACCAGAGGCACACAAAAGCAGCGCGCTTAGTCTTGAGTCCAGCGAGCTTGGGCAGCTCCCTTCTGAGGAAGAGCACACCTCGGTGCTCTCCAAGCAGAAAGACAGAATCCAAAGAGCTATCAGAAGAGAACAGGGCTCTCACTCCACAGCGCGCTGACAGAAGCCTGCGATACTAACGCCTTTCAGTAGCTGGGCTGAGGAGGATTTCTAGGGTCTAGAGATGGAGTGAAAGGAAGTGATCTTGGGTCCTACACCCAGACAGGAAGTGCCGGAAGTCCTGCTCACCCCAGAACATCCAATGATTTCATGAGGTCACCACACCCTCACACACATCAAGTCCTGGAGAAGATTTCTCTCCAGCTTTAGGTAGAGACTTGTAGGACCCTGAGGATATCTCATATCTCAATTTCCCTTAGAAGAGGTGAACTAGGTCCTAGGGTACCTGGGTGGTTCAAAATTTTAATCATTTTAAAATACCAATTCATTAAATCATACATGACTGTTTCCATGGGGGCTACTCTACAATGTGGTGTATCTTCCTGTCCTTCCAAACCTTCTCTATAAGCTCTGATTAGGGAAGGCGAGGGGTGGGGGTGGCAGATAGGGGAGAGCACAGAAGGTCCCTGTGACCTTCTGCTGACAATTTCCCTGCTGCTGCATCACAGCAACACAGCTCGTGGCTGCACCTGCCCAGGCCCCGCCTCCCCTCCCCCCCTCCCCCCGCCCCCCAGGTCCCATCTGTCTGGCTGCTCTGGGAAAGGCCAAGGGCAGCTCACCTTGAGCTTTTTGATTTGCAGCTCGATGGACTGGATGTCGGTGCTGAGCTCCAGGTGCCGGAGCCGCTCCAGCTCCTCCTCTGTCGCCCCCAGCCAGGTCCAGATGTTGTTCAGGTCAGAGCCGAACTGCTGCCACTTCTGGAGGTTCTGTTTCATCCGCAGCTCCTTGCTCAGGGCCTGCGCCTGGATGAGCTCCCACCGGTCAATCACACCTGCGAGACAGGACGTGCACACGATCGCAGGCATGTCCCTCCACGTGCCTGCCGGGTTTAGGGAAGGCTGGGAGCGTGCACTGGGCTGACTTTCCTAGCAACAGAGAGAATAGAATCCCCGGGCACGTCTGCTTCCGTCAGCTGGAAAGAATAGTGTCACGGCCGTTCTTCTGGTCTGCATTTTGAATGGTGATGGAGTAAAAAAACAAATAAAAAGAGCTACGTGGGATTTACCACTGCAAAGAGCTGTGTGAAGTAACGAGCAGCAGTGTGTGAAGAGAACATTCAGTTCTTGGCGTCTCTCTGCAAGAGAGCTCTGAGAGTGTACATGTAACATGCCTGACGAGCCCAGACAGCGTAGCTCAGTGGCTGGGTGTTGACTAATGATCCAGTAGATTACAGTTTGATTCCCCGTCAGGGCACGTGCCCAGGGCTCCATTCCTAGCAGGAGGCCTGCGGGAGGCAGACCATCAATGATTCTCTCTCATCGTTGATGTTTCTCTTTCTCGCTCTCCCTCTTCCTTTCTCTCTGAAATCAATAAAAAAAAAATATATTTAAAATATAAAATAAAATGCCTGACTAGTGACAGTAGAGACAGTGCACTCAAGTGGAGGGGACACGGATGCCTTTCACCTCCCTCTCTGTCACAGGAGATCACTGGGGCACGGAGACAAGTTCTCGGGACGGAAATGTGAAGAAGGAGGTGAGCGGCACTCGTGTGCGACAACGTGCTTCCGAGCCTTCCACGCCCGGTCTCGCCCTGAGGGGCACGCACTCACCGGCCGTCTGGGCTTCCGTGCTGTTCAGGTTCACGAAGCCGGGGAAGTTCTCCTCTTCCTCCTTCAGCTGGTGCTCCAGCCTCCTCACCGAGTCGATGCTGCCGCTGCACTCCGCCAGCAGTTTCATCTGTTTGGACCCAGAAAACAGGCCCCGTCACCAGGCTCTCACATTCCCACGAGTGCAAGGGCTTCTGGGGAAATGTCTTTGCAGTTCCTCAAAAGGCACAGCGGCTGTGCCACTCTGCTAAACAAGGTCAAGTTCAAAAGCATGCTTCTTAAACCTGTGACACCTCCACAGACACATAAAGCAAGGCTCGAAGACGTACTTTGCATATGTGGTTTTGCATGGGAAGTCCTCAAAACATTTTTGCAATTAAGTTCATAAATCAGACTAGGCCCTGCTCGGGTAGCTAAGCTGATTACAGCGTTGTCTCAATACGCCAAGATTGTGGGTTTGACCCTCTGTAAGTGCACATACGGGAAGAAACCAGCGAATGCTTACAGAAGTAGAACAGCAGACCCATGTTTCTCTCTCCTTTCCTTTCTTGCTTCCTCCCTCCCTGCTCTCTCTTTAAAATCAATAAATTTAAAAAAATAACAAAGGCAGATTAAACCCATGTTGGATTTAAACTCAGAGCCCTCAGCTGGTGTTACATTATGTAATTTCTGGCAAGTTGCTCCCTCTTTCTTAAACTAAAAAGTGAAACAATAATATTACCACAAAATCTCAAAGGAACATTTTTTTTGCCTTAAGCAATTAAAATACTTCAAAGCATAAATCAATATTAAAACCAGTTGCTTCATGAGAAAGTGGAAGCATTGCTTAATAGGTATTAAGGGAATAAAGTCTCATATCAAAGGAGAAGCTTCCAACTCTATACTTAGTAGCAAGGTATTCGAAAATTAAAGGAACACATCACTTCAAGGCACGCCTGCTCTACTGACCATAAAGTCACCTTTCGAAGCCTGTAACGAATCACATTGCTATTGAGTGACTTTGATCGCCTTTGACTGAGGTTGACTATAATCTCAGTGACGTCAGCACCAACCTCAGGAAACTATATTATATTTTGCAAAAAGAGGTTTCACTCTAATAGAAGTCGGTGTAATAGGCCAGATTGGACAGGAAGTGAACTCATGATTGGTCACTCTTCTGTAATTGAAACTGTAATATACAACTGAAATGATTCTTTCCTCTGATTTCAAAAAGCAGTATGTGTGACTTTGGAAAATTAAGAATTCTTTCCTGCCCTAGCTGGCTTGGCTCAGTGGATAGAACATCAGCCCACAGATTGAAGGGTCATGCTTTTGATTTGGGTCAAAGGCATGTACCTCCATTGCAGGCTCCATCTCTGGCCCTGGTTGCAACCAATGATTGGAAGCAACCAATCATTGTGTCTCTCTCACATCAATGTTTCTCTCTGTCTCTCCCCCTCCCTTCCACTCTGTCTAAAAATCAATGGAAAAAATATCATCAGGTGAGGATTAGCAACAACAAATATTTCTTTCCTTTTACTTGGCAGTCTCTGGGGTGGATGAGATTTCCTTTCAGACTCTCTTGCTTGAATATATGTAGGAAAACAGGTAGTTGTCTGGGAAAAATTATTTGGTCAGTAACTTGAGCAGAGCAAATAAAGTCATTATATGCTTTCCTAAGAGCTTAAAAAAAAAAAGAAGCGGTAATATATACACTCTCTTGCTATCTTTTCCACAAATTCCTCGTTAGAATTGCTTTCTCCAGAATGAACATACTAAAAACAGAAGACAAACACATTCCCAAGGCCATCCAGTGACTCAATAAACACAAGAAAAGGACCAAAAAAATTCCTTGTTAGTAATCTATTAGCTAAAATCTGTTACTCCAAGGATAACCATGGTCCAAACATGATTAGCTGAATTTGGAAAAATGCCTAATCACTTTTGGGGGCCAAAGCATTTTGTTACTTTCAATTAAACGGATCTCACTAAGTTCTCTGTGTAAAGGAACAGGCTGGCCATTGCAGTAGGTTAGTGGCCTGCGCATGGTCCAGCTAGACACAACAGGTAACCTGCTGCTAACAGGGTTTTGTTTTGCACATCCACGCCCGAGTTCAAGGGCAGCATGGTGTTTGGAGAGCTCATAAAGCCTTCGTGCCCCAGACAAATTGTTCTCTGTCACACAACTGTGACTTCCAGGTACCTGTCCGCATCCAGGAGGTCAGGATACTCACGTAGCCGCGGTAGCTGGCGTCCAGCTCTGGTCCTGTGGGAGTTTTGCTGCGGATGATATCTTCTGTTTGCTGCATCCGAAGGCGGCTGTCGTCCAGGGCTTTGCCCAGTTGTCGGATCTGTGACTCTAAGGCACTGGGATCCCCTGCAGGGCCAACCATAGGATTTTTTAAAAGCTTTGCAAGCGTGACCTTCAAGAAGTTTAAGACATTATTGCAGTTAAAGCTGTAGAGAAACAGCATGGCTGCGGGCAATTATAAAGCAAGTTTAGGACTGACATGCTGGTGAGTTAGAGGTTTAAATGACCAGACCGATGAATGGGCTTCACCAAGAATCTGAGCTGCCTGGGTACTGCCAAAGGGCTCTGCAGTGGGTTCTACCAGCCCGTGGGCCTGCCCCCTTTGACAGTGGATCCTCTAAAACTCTGCACACTGTGAACTGTGGAAGGCCTTTCTCAAACCCTCGTCTGCTCCCCAATAACTGCAAGGTAGCTACTTGTCTGCAGTCACTTCTGAAGCAGAAGTCGACACTCCCTCTCATTTTTCTTTCTGCATCTCAGCAGACTGCCACTGATGTGCTAGGTGGCTGCGACATTCACGTAAGGCAGGACTTCAAGTTAGCCAAGAAAAGACTCGCTCAAGATAGGTACGTATGGAAACAGCAAACAAGCAATGACTTGCTTTTGTTTAAAACTTACATCAAAAGCAGGAGGAAACTCACATTTTGGCATTTCCCTCTCGCCTTGCTCTTCCTCACAGCCTAGAAGTCCCAGCTCAGTCTCCTTGCAGAGATGCAATGCCTCTTAGCAAAATTATTTGCGCACGTGTGGGCATGCATGTGTGCTTGCATGTGTGTATTGTAGTCTTTGACTTGAACGAGAACATGGATTATCAGAGTGAAGCCAGCACAGGGTGAAAGCAGAACAATATAAGGAAGCCTTAAGACTTTTTTTTTAAAGGTCTTCAAAATACACCTGGAAGAGGTCTCGCTGGGAACCAGGCTGCCATCATCTCAGCAATGGCACTTTGCTTCCTGTCCTTTTGTTTTGAAAAATTTAAGTGTGAACTAGTAACCCAGCAATTCATTACACCACAGCACGGTGTTCAAACCCTATGCTCCACCCTCCTCCAAACTACTGACCCTGAACCATATCCAGTTTATCACGTGCAACATTAAGCAAAACTGGTCTTATGTTGCTTTCTTTTGTTTTTCTCGTTTCAGGAATCCTCCTGTCCTGAAAGGAAACCTGTAAGTCTTAAGGTACTGTGGAATACAATTTTCATTTCTAAGTATTTATATGTGGTTAGACTTACTAAATAACATTGACCCAGAGCTGAACATCTGGTCTCGTCCTTGTCTAATATGTGACCCCTGAGATCAGGAGGACACGTGGTGGCCCGAGGTCACCCATGCAGGCTGGTGGTTCAACCAGAGCCTGAGGCCTGGCTCTCCAGCCAGAGGGAGGTGGGCGACCCATCCGAGCCACGAAGTCAGGGCTGCTACAACCCCACAGGGCGCCGGGGCACATGCTGAAGACCAGGGCTTCCGTCCCTGTTCTCTGTTGCTGATGGGCATCGCAGGTGTGCACCTCATGAGGCTAATCACCACTGGGCAGCCTAGAAGTCACTGCACTTGGCTATTCAGATCTTACTCCTGGTGTTGCTGAACCTCATGTTTGTTTTGTTTGGTTTGTTTTTGTTTTCGTGGTGCAGCAGTCAGAAGAGAAGATTCTGCCTTAGCGTGCTAGTGCCACAGAGCTGAGAGAGGGCCAGGCGGAGCTGAGAGGGGCCTGTGGCAGGGGAGGGCGGGAGGCTGCCTTGGCTGGGTGTGCCTACCAGAGGTATTTCTGATGGCACTTTCTGTGAGTTTTACAAAGGCCTCGGGGCTTTCGGGGATCGTGACATCTGCGAAAAGAGCACAGTCTAAGTTGACAGGTAAGTTCTGGAAACGCTGATGCTTTTGTGGCAGGAAAACAACTTTCCTGGGGAAAAAAGGAAGTTAGTTCTTGTAGACAGATAGCCCCTGGGCACATTTTCTTGAAGTGAATCCTGGTGAGGGCTCCCAGGCCCTGGTTGAGAGTGTTTTATGAGACAGGCCCTGTGTCCAGCGGTCATGTACCCTCACAGCAACCCTACAGTGAATGGGAGAGTCATTCCCATTTTATGGGTGAGAAAATTGATGTCCAGAGGAATTAAGTCACTTATCAAAGTCTCAAAAGCTACTAAAGAAATTTCAACCCGGACAGTCAGATTCCAGAGCAGTGCCGAAAGGGACCAATGGACATAACAGAAGCTGCACATGAAATTTCTAACAGCCAGGTTCAAAAAGTAATAAGGAATAAGATGAAAATAACTTAATACTTTATTTTACTAAAATGATACATCTAAAGTATAGCATGGAAGCAACATATTCATGTTTAATATTCTTTCTTTGTGTAGGTCTTTGACCTTCATGTATTCATAGAAGTGTGGCTGACACAGCAAATCTCAACAGCGGTCACATTTCAGGGCTCAGCAGTCAGTGCTCCAGTGGCTACACACTGAACAGCGCTGCCTTCCATGCTAAATGCCTAACTGTTAGACGATACCATAAAGTCAAAACAGAAATGAGAAAAATCACATCTTTCACTAAGATACTCAAGCCAGAGAATCGCCTCAATCCCAATTCTGTCAGCCATCAGTTATGGAGGAGACTGCTTATGATTTGTCCCATCTCTTCCCTTCTCTCTCTTTCCCAATGCTGCTCCTTTAGTTCAGGCCGCCATCCCATCTCCATCCTGGATTAGAACACATTTCCATTTGGACTCTCTTCTTCCCCGTGCACCTCCCTCCATCTATCAAGACAGGTTCTTTGAAAATATGCATCTGAGCACATTGCTTCCCTCCTTAGGCCCTTGCTATGGCTCCCTATCACCTTATGGATAAAAGCCCAACTCCCTTCCATGTGAACAGGCTGCATTATGACCAGGTTCTGGTTGGCCTTTCCACCTCCTTTTTGTCCACTCTGTGATTCCCAATCTATAGCCTTAATACTGTGGACACACCTCAGGTGCCCAGCAGTACTGTGGCTACTGTGGACTGGGTGCCCTCTGCTTTCCTCCCCGGAACATTGCTGCAGCCACCTGACGAACTCCTGCTCATCCTTCAGGGCTGTTCAAGGTTCCTTCCCTGAAGCCATTCCTCAAAGCTCTGAGTTAGGTGTCCCCTGGTTGTGCTTCTGTACCCAACCATACACGTTATATCCTCGTGCCAAACACATCCTACTTATTGTCCGTGTTTCACACTTGAGCGTAAGAAAAGGAACTGGGTGTTCCCAGTGCTTAGCAAAGTGCTTGTCACATTGTAAGACCCTAAGTATATGTGGGATAAATTAATGGCCCTGCCAACTTTTGTATTTGATAGTCACACAAATATCCAATGTTCCCTTATGTACACTTTTCCTTCATGGGAGAAGGAAGAAGATGGGCCTGCTGAGTTACATGTTCCCAGTACAATAGCCACTCCCTTTTATTTCCTTTTAAGCTGGTATATAGGAAGCACTCTTTCCTACCTGATAAGCCAACAGCTCCCCTGAGGTAGAAATCTTTGTCTTCCTGACCCTCTTCATCCTCAGAGGGCAGAGTTCTGGACACAGCAGACTCCAGGTCACGACTGAGGTCATAGTCATGGTCCCACTCCAGGGGGATGGAGTCCACACTGGCAGGGGTGTCTCGTCCTGACCGCTCGCTCCGGAGGGGCTGGGCGAGGGAGAGGGAGGGGTTGGAGGAAGGCTGGGGGGACAGCATGCTGTCCGCAGAGGTGTCATGCCAGCGGAGGTCTGAGAGAGCTGCCGAGTCCTCCAGCTCCAGCTCCCGGTCAGAGAGGTCGTGCTCATCGTCTGGGAGCTAGAAAGGCAGTCAAGCCAACTCTGTTACCGCAGCGACCAGGGGACCCCTGCCTCTCGCCAAAGCTCAGAGTCCACGCTTGTCGGGGTCACATTTCTACCTCAGTGGGGATACTTTTAAACTTCCTAGCACCAAATAAGCAAGAATCTTGTGATCACTTTTAAAAATGGCATAAATTAATCTAAGGAAGCCTCAGTTTTTATCAGCACTAAAATGGAAATAATATTAAAAGCGACTGCCTGGCTGGTGTGGCTCGGTGGATTGAGTGTCATCCCAAAGACCAAGAGATTCTGGGTGTGATTCCCAGGCAGGGCACATGCCCAGGTTGTGGGCTCGATCGCCAGTAAGGGGCATGCAGGAGGTAGCTGATCGATGTATCTCTCATTGATGTTTCTAGCTCTCTCTCCCTCTCCCTCTCTATCCAAAAATCAATAAAAATGTATTTTAAAACAAATAAACAGAAAACTACTTCAAAGAATCAGTATAAGATTAAATAAGATAATGTAAATAAAGGCAATTTAGTACTATGCATGCAACACAACACAAACACAGTGGCACATGTCAGAAGCAGAAGGAAATCATTGATAAAATGGTAGCTGGTCCTTTTTAAACTTACATCCCAGACACAAAATATAGTTAACATGGAAGATTCCAAATATTCTAGTAATAACATATTGACGCTGAGATGTGATCATGGCAGCAATTAGGGGAATGGAAGAGAAAATAATTCCACAAAACAACCTCGTCAATAGAGCAACTATTTACATTGTTCACTTTCATCTCCTTTCTTCTAGAAGTTTCTTTATCTTGCATAGATGATATGCGCCAAGTACTCTTCTAAGCTATCTACGTAGCATCTACTTGTCAATCATCTATCCATCCTCATTTCATGCCCCAAATAATCCTTTCTACAAGGTAGGTACTATTATTAAACCAGTTTTACGGTTGAGGAAACTGAGGCAAGATATGTGAAGTAAGTTGCCAAAGGTTACGTAGCCAACACGTCAGAGCTGAAACTGGAACCCAGGCATCCTGGAGCCAGCGTCTGGGCCCTTGGCCACTATACAACATGACCAAGCCCCACATCACGATTTCTCTTTAGATTTGATGACAAGGAAAGACTGGTGCTACATACAGGCAGGCGGATCAGCTTCTTGTGGTATCTCTCCACGCGCCCGAAGACCTCCTGACAGTAGCGCCGAAGTTCATCCAGCTCCTCCTCGATAACGGCTGCATCCAAGGGCTCACTCTTCTCAATCAGCTGCTCTCCTTGGGCAATGATCTGCTCGATCTTGTTGTGATTCAATGAAATTTCCTGCTGGAAGGCCTAGGGGGCACACATCCCACGTGATTTTTATTGCTCACATTGACATGAAATAATGATAAGCTACATCTTTAGTGAACTAACCCTATACTATGGCTTACCCTATACAAGAGGCTTTTACTTTATAAAGTAAAACAAACATTTTAAGTCAGAACATGAATCGGGAATAGAATCATTAGAATTCTATGACCAGAAGAATGCCTTTGGCTAATCCAATCTACTACCATGGACAGTGTGGGCAGAAAATCAGAGAAAACATTCAAACCCATCATGGATCCATAGCACTGGTTATCCCTGATGAAAATCAACTGTAATCATTACAGTGCCAGTGAAATACATGTAGCACTTTAAAGAAATATATTGAATATTTTAATTTTAGATTTCTTGATCATACATCAGACATGACTATGAGAAACCAAGCCAAAGACAGTATCACCAATTCTTCTCAGATATTTTTTGTTGTTTCAGGACATGAGTAGGAAAGATGAAAATGATTTGAAAAATAAGTAATTCCGGAGAATCATTTAGACTCACTTTACATGGTTCAGAAGAGTTAAGCTGCTTGGGATATGTGTCAGGGGATACATTTTAATTCACAAGAATAAACTCTGAAAGAGTCAAAACTGTCCAACAATGAAGACTGCAAGGGGAGAATAGAGGGCCATGATGAGTTCTATGTCCCTACAACACTCCAAAGAGAACAGGCTCAATTACCACTTGCAGGAAATGCCCTGCCAATAGTTTTAAATATTGATGTGCCTGTGAGACAACTTGGGAAAGTCAGGGTGGGAGGGATAGAAAGAGGGGTTGGGCAGAATACCAGGATTAACTATTTTATATTTTTTTTCATCCTGATAATATATGATTAAGAGAAACTTTCTGTTTTATTATAATAACCTAAGGTTATAGCCATCATGATTTTATGTAGTTGTTAAATCTGTTTAACTACCTTGGGAAGAAAATTCATAAGATGTTTTGCAAATTATTCAAGTTGTTAAATACACTTCCACTTAGAGAATCCTTTTATCTAATGTAGTGGATGGACCTTCTGTTTAAAATTTTAACTAGACACTGTGGTTGAATTATATAGTGAAGTATATAAAAATACGTTTAAAATTAACTTGTCATCTAAGAGTGTAGAATATGTGGAATGAAATTCCAATATGAGAAAGTTGTAATTCTCTGAAACATAGAGGTCAATAAATGATTTAAAGGGGCCAGAAACAAACCAGAAACACACACACACACACACACACACACACACAAAACTAATCAGGAAAAAACATTCCCAACACTGTGGCTATCGAGTTAATAAATAAAAGTAATATGTTAATAGTAGTTATCTCTGAGTAAAGCTCTGTATTTCATTTAATACCTTTTGCATTAAAAAAATTTTTTTTTCAATCAAGAAGAACTACTTTTTTAGTTCTTAGAGAAGATCTTATGAATTTGACCCCAAAGGCAAGGGGAGTAAAGACAAAAATAAATGAATGGGATTATATCAAACTGAAAAGCTTTTGGACAGCAAAATAAACCAAGAACAAAACAAAATGGCAATCTACTGAATCAGAGAAGATATTTACAAACAATAGCTCTAACAAGGTATTACTATCCAAAATATAAAAGAACTCATACAACTCAATACCAAACAAACACACAATCCAATTAAAATATGGACAGAGGACTGGAACAGACACTTCTCCCAAGAGGACATATACATGACTAACAGATATATGAAAAGATGCTCAACTTCACTAGTTATTAGGAAAATGCAAATCAAAACTACAATTAGATACCACCTCTCACATGTTACAATGGCTATTATCAACAAGACAAGTAATAGTAAGCTTTGGACAGGCTGTGTTGAAAAAGGAACCCACATTCACTGCTGGTGGGGATGTAAATTGGTACAGCCACTATAGAAAACAGTATGGAGGTTCCTCAAAAAATTAAGAATGGAGTTACCATACAACCCAGCAACTCCACTTCTGGGTATCTACCAGAAACATTTATTCACAAAGATCTATGCACCCCTCTATTCATTGCAGCATTATTTAAGGTGGCCAAAACATAGAAATAACCAAAGTGCCCTCTGAGAGATGATTGGATAAAAATGATGCAGTACATATACACAATATAATACTACTCAGCTGCAAGAAAAGATGAAATACTACCATTTCCAACAACATGGATGAACCTTGAGAATATCATGCTAAGTGAAATAAGTAGAGAGAAAAAGTCAAGAAACATATGATTTCACTCATAGGTGGGATATAAAACTGAAAACAACAAATGAACAAAGAAAAACACACAAAAACTCACACAATCAACAGTATGGTGGTTACCAGAGGGGAGAGGGGTGGGAGTAGTAAAGGGTAAAGAGGGTCAAATATATGTTGATGGAAGATGATGTGACTTTGGATGTTGGGGCAACATGAAGATCAGGTATCCTAGAAATGTACACGTGAAACCTCTATAATCTTATTAACCAATGTCATCTCAAAAATTATTTTTAAATGAAAAAAGTTATTATTTTCTCCACCAAAGGATGTACACATCTCTTCCCCTTAAGCCTAACCAGTGTGGCTCAATGGTTGAATGCTGACCTATGAACCAGGTGGTCACAGCTCGATTCTGGTTGAGGCACATGCCCAGGTTGCAGGCTCAATCCCCAGTGTGGGGTGTGCAGGAGGCAGTTGATCAGTGATTCTCTCTCATCATTGATTTTTTTTCCTCTCTCCCCCTCTACCTCTCTGAAATCAATAGAAATGTATTTAAAAACTATCTTCCCCTTCAGACTTTCTCCACAGTGATAATTTGAAGAATCACTAATCTATTACCTTCAGCTGCTTTATTTTAGCGTGAACATCACACTCAGAAAAATGCTCAATATTAGTGAGCTGTAAATCCATCTCCGTCAGCCACACCAGAATGCTGTCCCGTGCCGTCTCAAACTCCTCACGCTGGCCAATGAAATGCTGGATGTGAAAAGAAGATAATAAAAATTACAAAGCCCGAGTGTTGAGATGGTGCTGCCAGTTCCAATGGTCTTCTGGAAAGTCATGGTCTTAATGAGCAATGAGAACCCTCCATCCTTTACCATATAAACCAACCCTAGCTCCCCCTCTTGCCATCCCTCTCTTACAGAATCACTGTGCTTGTGTCTTAATATTGTGTTTGAATGGCCTGATCCTGTCCTCTGGGCCCCTGAGCTACCAAGGTGGCATAATAAAGACCTTGAGTCTGCGCAAGATAGAGCTGACGCGCTTTTGCAGGTTGTCCCATCTCTGGTTGCCTTCATGGACCATCTGCTTTAGGCTGCAGGCGGAGTCGGTGCGGTTCTCTCGGGCCAGGCGACGGTACTGCTTGTTGATCAGTTCCAGCTGGGTCAGGCTCTCGTGCACCTGTCGCTGGAAAGCCTAGGACCACAGAGAAGCACTCAGTGAGGGAGACCCATCAAGGGCTCTCGGCAAGGGTGTCAGGGCTTCAGGCTGCAGCGGGAGGGGGAGAGGGAAGTCACCCTGTCACGGACAGGCACAGGACAGTCTCTAATGAGCGTGAAGATCCCCTTAGTAAAGGGAAATAATGTACTCAGCGTGGCTTAAGGAGAGGGGGTGGAGCATACAAAAATGAACAAGAAAATGGTAACTAATAAGAAATATATATGTATATATGCATACATATATCACATATATACTACACATTTCTACATATAGAATTTACACATATACATATACAATATAGCATTTAAGATAATTAACAGCTAGAACAAAATTTTCCCATAAAACAAATTACATAAATATTTATATATGCTGAAATGAGTTTGAACTGTTCACAATTCCTGATGTGAACACTGAGAAAAAATATCTACAAAAGAACTTTCGCTTTATTTGTAAAATATGTAATTTCTTAAAAATACAGAAATTGCCTCAATTCTGGTGTCCATTAAAAAAATTGCCTTTTGCAGAATACCCTTTAAGTGCAGGCTATTATGAACTTTTAAGATAAGCAGTTTAGTAAAATATAGGTAAT
>PVJC01013013.1:0-38645 GCA_004026665.1 Murina feae
GGGGGGGTGGGGGTGGGGTGGGGGGGGTGGTGGTGGATAATAAATGGGTGTGTTTGCCGAGACTCTGAGCCAGGCCAAGCACACAGATCCAGGCAGCTGTGGCTTTGAGGGGTCCGTTTTCCTCACATGCCCTTTGTGTCGATAAGGAAACTTCTCCTACCCACACCTTCACTGGAACCTGGCCTGGCCAATCATAACACGTTACTCTTGGACCTAAATTAATATAGGGGCCCAGAGATGACAGCTTCCTCTTTAAGATAGGAGATGTACAAAAGTAATCGCTGTCTCTTCCAGATCTAGAGATTCTGGAAGTTAGAACAAACAACTAAACAAGAAACTCTTAGCTTAAATACCCCAACGATCAACCATAGGTCTTTTATTTCACTAGAAGCAATGCAAGCATATTAGCTAAGAGGGCAGGTTTGGGAGTCCAAAGGCCTGTTGTCCAGTTGTGGCTTGTTAGTGTTATTCTGGGCAAGTTTGTTAGTCTAGACTCCTCTTTCCTCATCTGCAAAGTGGGCATAATTATTGTACCTTCTCCCTCAGAACTCAGCATTGGGTGGTAGTGTAGGAGCTGGAGTAGATGGAGCAGGGAGGGCATGCCACCCTAGGGAGCGAGTACCTGAGATCATGTAAAGAGTTGCTTAGCACAGTCCCTGTACATGGTAAGCACTTAAAATGTTAGCTGGCATTGATCGTCTCTGTATTTAAAGAACCTAAAATACACAGGCATCTGTGGGGAAGTGTGCAAAGCCTTTCCCAGCCCACAAAGTCTATTGGGGTTTACATGGCAAAGGTCACAGAGGTTTCTGCTTCTCATCTTCACCCCCACAATAGAGTTGAGGCCAGCGTTCAGAGAGTGACTACAGCTTCACTCAGGATGCAGCACGAATCAAGAACTACACTTATCCAGGTCAGGATTCAGCCAGAGAATGTCTTACCTGATGAAACGTGTCTCTGATGTAAGACAGAGGAAGGACTCTGCCTGAGACCCAGAAGGAAATAGATCAAGGGAGCTCGGTCCTTGCGGTGGGATGGCTTTGAGAGAGACATGGAAGCGGGTTTGGCTCTAATGGGCAGAAGTAGGTGAGTCTGCGTCTGGTCACACACTGGGGAAGCTCGGGCCGTGTTCCTATCACACTGTCAGGATGTCTCCTAGCCCCTGGCTTCCCCTTGGAAAGAAGCTCCATGGCTGAGCCAAAACCCAGGAAGAGCCACCAGCACCTGCTGTAAGGCCCATCCCACTGCGTACGTGCAATTCTTTTGTCTTCCAGATGAGTGCACCACTCAGCTGAATTATTCTTAATGTATAGCTGTTAAAATAGGAAAAGAGGGACTAGAGAAAGCCATGCTCACCACACCCCCGCTGCCATCATCTGAATAGTTCATTGTTTCTTGTTCCCTTCTGGTCTTTGTTCATATGATGGTGGGGTCTTTATGTAGCAGGAACCATCACAGAAATTCCATTTGAATTTTTACTTCCCTAAGCTTTGGAAATAAGACCTCTGGGCTTCTTACTCTCCACATTAAGGATAATGTTTAGGCCACTGCTAGACCCCACTACTCTACTCACTCATCTCAGTTAGGAGAAACATAAACAGGCGGCAGCCACAGGGTACCAGGACAGGAAGAGTGGTGTCCCTTCTCTCCTTCCCCAGGGAGCAAGGCCTGAGCTGCAGGTCATCCAGGTGCAGAGCCCCAGCATTTCAGGAAGCCAAGATGTTGAACAGAACCAGCAGCAGCTGGGATGAGGGTGGGTATCCACCTATTGCTCATAAATGGGGAGAGAAGGGGCTGGTTTGGGTCAGGGCTCCCAAAATACTTCATGGGACAAGGACCACACACATCTGGGTGGTACCCAATGCTCTGACTCTTCCAGTTCTCAGGGTGTCCTCCAGAAACAAGGGTATCGTTCAAAGAGAGCAGGCTACATCTGAGTCTCACTACAAACCATTCTCTCTCATCAGCCGGCTATCCCCACCTGCCCTTTGCTTCCGTTCATATCCTGCCTCTTGGCTCTCACTGGCTTTTCTGGAGCAGAGGCTCCATGGAACAATCCTTGCCCAGAACAAGAATGCTGCTTTGTCAGGGAAGCTGGGAAGCTGAGCAGCCCTAGACACAGCTGGTGCCTGGAAGCCCTTTCTGCGGTGTCCGGCTCTGGTTTTGCTGAGTGTAAGCTTTTTGGGAGGCAACACCTAGGTCTTTTTAGCCACAGAGAATCATCGGAACGACACTTAGCTGCTGTTGGCTGGGATGGGGCTCTGGAAGCCATTTAATCAGGCTCGGCAAGTTCCTACTGCCCTGCTTCTGGCGACTCAGCATTCCCCAAGCACACTCCATCTCCCCAACCGCACGTTAAAAATATCTCCCCAAGAAGTAGCAAGTGCCTTTTTTGACCATGGCTGCTGACATGGTTTTTGATTTGGGAAAGAGGGCGAGGAGCATCACTCTCTGGGATGTCAGAGTCTCCTTGAAGGAGCCTTAATTAAGGACTCAGGATGATTGACAGGTGGGGGAAGCTCATGAAAGTGCACTTGACATGCAGCAGAAGTCAATGTCTGAGTTGAAATAAATAAATACATACATACATACATACATACATACATACATTAAAAAATTTGGCAATTGGAGACCTTGAACAATCCTTTGCAGGCAATGCTGTAATTTTGTTCTTTAGTTTACATTCATAAAAAGACTCTGAGATCATTGCCAAATGAACCCAGCGTTGATATGCTTTGACTCTCTTAAGTGAGGTGTAATGTATCCTGGTAGGAAGTTTATTATTTAAAATTTAATGGAATTTATTTCCTATATTGTGCTGTCTTGCTGAAGTACCATCATCAACTGTTTGTTTTTGGAGTTAGGAATCTGTGAACAGGGAAATCTGATTTACTGCTAAAGGTAAAAAGACGTTAATGAGAAATCCCCAACTCCTCCCATTCCCCAACTGTCCCCCACCCCCCCACACACACAAAAAAAGAGGAAGGGATAGAGAAAAAAATGAACACATGCAGCATTCCTCCTGTGCTCTGTATATCCAGCTATTTCATTTGGGGGTAAGAATAAGGTCATGTTCCTTTTAACATTCAAACTACGCAAGTATGAAACCCAATCTACCAGTACAAGAATAGTTTTCTTCCCAGCCTTTGCACTGTTGATCTCAGACTAGTTAATCAGTCTCCCTGAGCCTCAGTTACCTCAGCTCTAAAAGAGGAGTAATACCAATAGGATCCACTTCTTAAGGTGGTTGTTCTGTGAAAAATACACGTGAACAACTTACACACTCACTGTAGAATGGGAAGAGATACTAAATGTTATAATTCCTCTCTGTCACAATGGGTAGATTCTAGTTACATGCGCTCAGAGGACAGAAAACCAGAAACTCAGCTCAGGTCTTTAAGGAGAGAGGCAGGCTCTTTTGCTTTTGCTGCCACAAGGTGTCACTGGTGGTCCCAAAGGTTAGTGCTGTTCTCCCTGGCTTCAAGAGGAAGAAGGCAGCTCAGAGGTTCGGCAACAACATTTCAAGTGTAGGAAATAGACGCATTCAGCTATGGTTGTCCCATGACACTCTAGACCAGGGTTCCAACTGCTACAGCTCTTTCACAGCAGCATCCAAAAGAACTTTCTGTGTTAATGGAAGTATTCCATATCTGTGGGGTTCAATATGGCAGCCACTAGTCACATGTTGCTATTGAGCACTGATTACTTTTTTCTTTTTCCCCAAGCTTCATTGAGATATAATTGACATATAACATCATGTAAATATAAATTGTACAATGTAATGTTTTGATATGGGTATATATTACAAATGATTACTTACTACAGTAAGGTTTATTAACATACTAGAGGCTCTGTGCATGAAATCTGTGCACTCGGGGGGGGGGGGTTGTCCCTCAGCCCGGATTGCAAGAGGGTGCAGGCCAGGCCAGAGACCCCACCGGTGCACAATCAAGACTGAGGAGAGATGCAGGAGGTTGGCCAGCCATGGAGGTACTGTGAGAGGGCTCCAGGGCATGTCCGGCCCATCTCAGTCACTATTAGCCAGACCCCCTGATGGTCAGTGCATGTTACAGTGAGTGGCTGAGAGGCCTTAGCATATCATTAGCATATTACGCTTTGATTGGCTGAATGGATGACTGGATGACTGGAAACTTAACATATTAGGCTTTTATTATATAGGCTCCATCATCTCACATCACTCCAGTTTCATCATTTTGATGATTTCACTCCTGTAATTACTTCCTACTGAGAATTTGAAATTTGGCTATGGAGCCAAGAGCAACATTTTATTTCATTCTAACTAATTTAAATGGTCACAAGTGGCCAGTGGCTACCATCTTGGACAGTGAAGCTTTAGGGATACAGCTTTCTCATCCTAAAAGACACATACATATACACATACACATCTAGCCATCTGGCTGAGACATATGCCCATAAAGTTGGTGGAAATAGGAGGTTTTCAAATTCAATCACATGCTATTCTTGAAATTAGCTCTCTATCAATTTCAAGGAATCAGCTCAGGTTCTTTGTGCTCCTCCTGGGTGGGGCTAGAGTTTAGGCTTCATAATACCTGACAGGAACAAGGAGGATGAAATAGTCTAGCAGCCTTGAGATACTGCAAACTCAGCCTGCCTCAGTAGGAGACCACTGGAACATTTGTCACTCAACATCCCCAAGTCACCTTGTCCAGGAATAAGACAGGAAGCCCCTCTTGCCTTCATCCCATTTGTTTTCTGCTTCAGGATGCCTGGTAGTTGAATTCCAAGGTACTATGGTCTCATGGTCCTTAAGAGACAATAAGTTATATAAAACCATTTCAAGGTGGTAAATTTTCCAAAGTCTTGGGTGTTCAGTCTTGACGATAGTCACAATACTACACTATGATCCCATTAAACCTTATGATACCACTATGAGGTAAGTATGTTTCTTAACTGGGATTCTTGTGAAAGCAGAATCAGATACAAAGGCCTATGTGTAGGTACCGTATTTTCTGGCATATAAGACGACTTTTTAACCCAGGAAAATCTTCTCAAAAGTTGGGGTCGTCTTATACCCGAAGGTGTCATCTTATAGGGCGGGTGCTGAAACTTCCGAGCTGGACTGGAAAATCTGTGGTCGCCGCATACGGTGGGGGGAGCTCAAAAACAGCCGCAGTCCATTCATTTCAATGGAGCTGGACAGGGACTGCAAGTGTCTCAGGTCGGCTCCTTTTTTGTGCTGCATACGGTCTCTGTCTGGACTTTTTAACCCAGGAAAATCTTCTCAAAAGTTGGGGGTCGTCTTATATGCCCAGTCGTCTTATACATCGGAAAATACGGTAGTTTCCTTGGTAATGGAATTGGTGTAAGCAAGTATAAGGAACAGAGGGAGTGAAGAAGGAAAGAAAAAAACGCATAGTGTGTTGACAAATGTTTATTAACCAAGTCTGTGAAAAAACCCCAATAACACCAATTTGTGATTTTGTGATTTTTCAAGGCCAAATTCAATCCGAAATTACTGAATGTTGAGTTAGGAAGAGATGAACGCAATGAGCTCTCATGAGTCAGTACGAGGGAAAGCCAGTACAAAATGTGTTCAAGAATTGACCGTTACTATGGGTGACTGCTGCTCAATCCCAAAGACAATTCTGAGGAATGCTGAAAAGTGCACCTCAGAATTGGCTTCTTAGGACAAAATGAGGAAGCATTTACCTATTTTCTTTCCTCCCATGATAGTCAAGGACAGCCACATGGACCTTAACTTCCTTTCACTTCTGGGATACACTTGTAGTGGAGTAGATTTCTCTGCAGATTCCAGGAGCTTCAGAGAATTCTTGGATCAAGAAGTGAGATAAAAGAGTTTTGCGGCCCAAACCAAGGCATTACTGGATTGTTCCTGCATGAAGTTTGTTGGATTCTATGTGGGATCATTGTGGTAGCACCTGGAGTAAAAATTGGGGCTGAGAGAAAAGAAAGTTTTCAAAACAATCTATCTCTTGGATTACTCATATTGGCTTATCTTCTCCCCCATTAAACTCTCTCTACTAGGGAGCACCCTTCAAAGTGCCAGTCAGTGACAAAATCTGCAAAGAATTCAAGGGGTTAGTAGAACAAGCTATGGTCTCTGCCGCTGCATTTGTTTCAGAGGTGCTATTTGATACCCACCACTTCCTTCTGCTATCTCCCATTCTACATTGCCCTCACTCAGCTAGCCTTCAGCTGGTGTAGGTGCTTACCAGGTTGGATAATTAAGACAGATGTCCATTCCTGGGGACTTGAGCCCTCATCATACTTACCCTTGTCCAGCTACAGTCCATTCACAGTATCACAGTTAATAAAAGCAACAAGAGATGCATGGTGAATTCCTGGGTTCCAGACATACTCCTCTATATTTCCATTGTATAGTAGTAACTCTTGCTTTTTATGGTGTTCAAGGTTAATGATCTCCCCAGTCCAGTATCCAATTTCTTTGCCTGCTGTCTACAGGGAGGAGGAGCAATATGATTACCAGGAGGTTATCTCCACTTCAAACTCTATGGAACCTTTACCATGGCCTCTGACTTCCATCCCAGGGGATCAGGATATACATTTGGGATGAGCCTAGGTTTACAGGAAACATAAAGCATAGAAGTGGTTGCATGCAAACAAGTGGCTGGCAGGTCTCCTAAATGGATGGTGTTCCACAGAGGGCTCTGTATCAGGCTTTTTTTCTTAGCAGGGTGATTTTTATAGTGAAATAGATCAACCTTGATGAGGAAAACCATTCTGTTAGGCCCACACAGAACTCTATCCCTGTCAGCATGAACCATGTCTCCTCAGCAGTGATGTTCTCTGACGGGCATTAATGTGAGAGACAAAGATTTGTATATGTTCATAGGTTTATTTACATTCTTTTCTCCTGGATTTCCTTGTCTCTAATCTCTCATTCTTGCTCCTTTCTAGGCTCTGAACAACCAGCCAAACCATTTACCACGGGTCCAAAGTACAAGTATATCAAGTATATCCACACCTCAGACCACTTCTTCCTCCGTACACAATGAACCACCAAGAGTTGTACTTCCAATTCTGCCAATTGGGAAGATTTCCTCTTACCACTGCCTTTCAAGCCCACCCCTGAGTGTGAGTTTAGGGCAGAAGCAGCCCATTTATAGCTGGCATCCATATACTGAGCAAACCCTGTGAAGGGGCCTGAGAATCCTCCCCTTCCAATGGTGTGAGTTAAGAGGGAGATGTTAGGTGCCATGTGTCAACTATTCATACAATTTATTTCCTCCTTTGGAACCTACCCAATCCTGATCCTGAATGTACAGTTTCTACAGCAATGGACTGCTGCTGCACTGCTGACCATATAATTTGATGGATCTAATCATACCCAGTTCATGATGGGCAACTCTGGTCACATACTCATTCAGTTTCTACCAGTTCCCAGAAGCTCTTTAGAAATTGTTGTTGTTTTTTCCTAAAGGAAAATATTTCTCTGGTATGGCATCGCTCCAGAACTCTAGGTTCTTCTACCAGGTCTTGTCAGACTCTAGACACGATCCTTATCTTCTATGGATATTTCTAGTCCATTGTATCCATATGGCCCATTGGATCATCTGGCCCAATGGAAAGACAGCTTATGCCACACTCTTGACATTTAGCAGTCTTCTTTGAGTGCCACTCAATACTGGCAGCTTTTTATTCACTTGATGTATGAGTTGGAACACTATTCCCAAGAACCATATATGTTGCCTCTAAAATCCAAAAAGGTCCACTATACATAGAAACTCTCCATCTTTTACTTGGTGGTAGCAATTACAAAGTACTACAATGTATCCTTCACCCAAGGGAGGATTTGCTAACACATCCCAGACCATTGTCCCTCTAAAAACTTCACCGATGTGGCAGGCTCCTTAATCTTTGTGGAGTTTTTCTCCCTACCTTCTGACACACATTTTTTTTTTTACTAGGGCATCTAAAGTAGTTTATTTCTTGCTCCATAGTTAAAATTGGCTTTGATATTATCAGTATGATGACAACTGTGATCTGTGCAAAATACCAAGAGAACAGAAATCTCTGCATACTATACTGCAAAGGAGAGCTCTTAGACAAGGAAGAGTGAAAGTCAGTGCTCCCCTTTTCATATTAAAAAGTGAACCTCTTTTGACCCTTCTTTCTGATAAAGTTTGAGAAGAAGAAACTTGTCAGACCATTGGCCATATACCAAGTGCCAGAGGTTGTGTTGATTTGTTTTAGTGAAGATACTATATCTGACACAACTGGTGAAATTGGGGTCATTACTTCATTAAATTTATGGACTGTGCTCTGTCATGGATTTATCTGTTTTTTTTTTGCTGGGGACATCCAGGTAACTTGATGGGGATTGCCACTTATACATGATCTAAATCTTTGATGATGAGTCTAAGTTCTGCAATTCCACTTGGGTTATGACATGGCTCCTGGTTTATTATCTTGACTAGATGTAGGAAGAATTTCAAGGGCTCCATATAACGCCTCCTATTATTCTGGCTCTTACTCCACAGTTCAGGGAATTAATGTGACAACTCCACCAGCTATGCAGAATATCTATTCCAATTATACATTATAGACAGAATTCCATTTGTCATCTGGTACACCTCCCCAGTCTTCTGCTCCACCTTCAGGAATATGATTGTATTCCAGGCACACAGTATTCTTATTTCTCCAGTGTAGTTACACTAGCAGGTGGACACATGTACCTTCAGGGGAAATATATACTATACTACCAGTGTTACTGTAGATTCCTTCCTCAAGCAGACTTATCCCCAATTAAATCAATGGGTTCTGGACTTCTGTACTGATCTAGGTGTGGAAACAAGGGGAAGGACCATGCTTTTCCATTATTGTAGCCTATGCAGGTCTCTACTCTCTAGCTTTTTAAAAATTTTATTAGTTTTACAAGTTAAATAATACCTGGTCTCTCCCCATCTATTATCCCTCCTTACAATAGTATGATTGCTACAAATATCTGCTGCTCAAGGCCCTCTGATTGCCACTCCAAGTCTTGCAGACCAATAGATAACATGTCCTGCTTGCCTCTGACAGTTCAGCACTGCCATTTGCCATTCCAGAATCCTCTTAGTTCTACTCAATGGCCAATCCTCTCATTTCTAATACTGCCCTTCAGATGACAGCTAGCCCAAGTTTTAAAAATATTTCAGAGTCCTTCTCAGCAATGCATTCTTCATTGTCTAACTGAAGGTGGTGTCTTTGGGTCCTCCTGGCATTCAGCCAGTTGGTGGGATTTCAGGTCTCACTCAATATGTCCTTTCCCACCTCACTCAGCCTTTTGATACTGTCAACACTCTGCCTAGGCAGTTCCAGCATCTCTTCTGCATTTATTGGAGATAATTTTCTGTCCAAGTGTTAAGGAACCATCTTAGAATCAGGTGTTCTGTTAGACCAGTGTACCCTGAGTGACAGAAAAGTGATGTCTGAGCTTTTCATATCGGTGGTCTTTCTTTTTCATGAAGATTGATACCATGGCACCTGGGAGTTTGTGGGCCTTGAAAATCTAATGATGGAACCCAGGAAGTTCACTTTCTAACAAGCAGAAATGTCCTCCAGCTTACTAAAAAATATGAGGTTTGACACCAGGCTAGACTGAGCGGTTGATGGCTGTGGAAGCAAATCCACTTGTTCCTACTCCATTGACTTGTAGCAAGACTCCCTGGGACTCTGGGAATTGCAAGAAAAAATGGTCAGTGTCACAAAATGCTCACGTCTATCACCAGTTCTTTATGCAATGTAACCATTCCTATGATTCCTGTAGGGACAGGCACCTGAGGGCTTTAAAACGACAACATTGTTTTATTATATAATACATTGAAGTGAAATTTATTTACTTTAAGAATCTGGAATAAATTACTAATAGTAATTTGCATGTAAATGAAGTTGAGTGGTTGTAAAGCACATTTCTTCTTTCCTTTGCTTTCTATTATTGTCCTGAAAAATCAGCCTCTGAGAGGTAAATTTTGATGCCTAGCTAAGAATGATGATGATGATAATGATGAATTCTAACAGGGCACTTACCATGTGCCAGGCACTGTTCTAAGTGCTTCACATCTAAAATAGATTCCGTCCTTACAACCCTATCCCCCCTTTACAGATAATGTTTTTCCATCACTGCTTGAAACTAGGGTCCACCAATGAAATGAGCAGGATCGATGGGGGCCAGCTCTCCTGCCTGAGCACCTACAGAAGTTTCATCTCAGCCCATCCTGAGGCTTTGCCTTCCGAGTCCCCAAAACCATTGGTCAAACATTTGTTTCCATTTCTCATTTATAGCAAGGAGTAAATATTTGAATAGAGTGGACACTTGTCTAGCAACTTGGCTATGGAAGAGAGGGCCACACATTAATTGGCATTCCTCTTATGGAGAGGCAGAGTCCAATTCGCTCCCCTTGAATCTGAGCTTGCTTCAGTGACTTGTTTCATTAGACAGTGTGGTGGAAGTGTTATTCTGAGACCTCTGAGCCTAGATCAAAAGAAGCCTTGCAGATTCCTTGAGTTTCTGGGGAGCCCTGAGCTGCCATGTAAGAAATTTGACTGCTCTGCAGCAGCCATGCTGGAGAGACCATGAGTAGATGCTCAGCTGCCAGTCCCAGCTGAGCTCAACCTTCCAGTCACCAGACCTGGGAGTTAAGTCATCTTGGGCCTCTGCATGAACTCATTCAATTGCTGGCTGTCACCAGGTGACCTCCAGCGAAACCACATAGAAAGGAAGAGTCACCCCTTGAGCCCTGCCTAAATTCCTGACCCACAGAAATCTTTAAATGTAATAAAATGGTTGTTTTAATCCACTAAATTTCAGGGGGGTTGTTAACAGCGTTAGATAATCAAAGCACTCTTCAATTTTGAAGACTGACAGTGGTGATGGTAGGGGGATGATGAGGTGAGAGGGTGTGGCGGGACAATATGGGTTTCGTGGAGTATGTATGCACATATGTTGGAGTTTGCTATTACCTTTGTGACTATGTTCATCACTGAGGTTCTGGCAAACTAGCAAGAGAATGCTAACAACTTTCAGTTCCAGGCATGAGTCCTATGTGACTTGTTTGAATTTCCTTTCTTGGAGCCCTGAAATACGTCAACCCCTTCTCTGCTTCAGGTGGGATTCTGTTATATGCAAGCATAAGAGCCTGAATGAAGACTCTGGAAGGCCTCTCATAGCCCCCATGTCCTATGACTCAGGGGGCTGTGATTAGATCATGACATTGATGCCCCAGGAAAGCATTTGCTCTCCATGCCTGATGAGAAAACTCCAGCAGGGAAATAGAACCACAGGATGTCTGCCCCTTTATCCTTAATCTTTCTCTAGAAAATTGCTATTATAATTTTGAGAAGACGCTAAGGTGTGTAGACCCAGTTGAAGTGGTGATTAGTGGTTGAAATTTATAATTACTCCTGGAGATGATGAAACCTAGTGATTACAAGCAGCCTCCTGGGTTCTGTGGCTGCCTGAAAGTTGTCTTTCATATCCTGCAAGGCAGTGCTTATATAAAGACTAATTATTTCCATATAATTACCCGCAGAAAACTTCCTAGCATGTAGCTAAAAAAAGAAAATATCACCACCACACAACAGGTAATGTGAGAAGAGGAGAACAGATGCTGAGAGAGCAACAAGGCACCTGAGCTGTCCCCAGCTCAGAGCTGGACGTGGGAGCTGGACAGTCTGAGGACAATGCACAGTGTGCACAGAGCTCAGGGAATAGCTCATTTAATATTTTGTGTCCCATTTTCCTCGTAGAATACAGATAATAGTGTGATAATAGCACCCAACTCATAGAATGGTTGTGTGGATTAAATGGTCAGGTATGTGCAGAACATTAAGATCAATGTCTGATGCCCAGTAAAGGAACTAAAATTAGTCACCACCACCCATGAAGGATATAATTTTGTCTACAGTGGTGGGCAGGGAACAATGAATCCACATGACCAGAGCATCCATAGATATGAGGATGGTGGGAGGGATGACATGCTGTGAACGTGGCATCCTGCAAACACTCTGCTCTCACTCACCTGCTTGGGGCCAGGAGGGTGGTTTGGCAGCTCTGGGGAGAGGGAGGGAAATGAGACCACCAGACTGAGGGCCAGGACACTGGGCTTGGGTTCTAACACTCTATGAGTCAGCCAGGTATTTTGGAACCATCGCTCCTACTCTTGGCCCTCTGTTCTTTTTTTATAGAATGAGAAGATGTTAAGACTCCATTCTGTTTTAGCACAGTATGTTGACATGGTCTTTCCTTTCTTCTCCATGCATTACTTTAATTACAGAACATTCTTGTAGTTTGTCTCCAAAATTTAGTTCAAATTCATTCACATTCGGCTATCACATTCTTCATCAGAGAAACTCTACTTATGCTTATTAAAGCCTTTATTAAAGCCTTTAAAGATATTCAGGTCAGACATGAGGATGGGGCATGTCCTAATCTCAACAGAATGGCCCTGAGAGGTTCCCCACCCCCAATTTGCCCAATAACTCTTTGTGATCTATATGTATTTTTCTCCAACTGTCAACTATCCTTATATGACATCTGGGAGGAAGACACTCTTAGAGGTGTTTCACTTGCATATAGTTGGCTTTTCCTGCTGGATGTCTAGCAAGCCAACAGAAACCTCGGCCATTTTAACTGCAAATCTTATGTTGCTTGTAGCCAAAAATCATCTCCTCCCTAACACATTTCTGAGATCTTTATGTTAATGAGTGAAGGAATGGTGATTCGCTTTACACAAATTCTGTTTACAGAATGTATTTTCAGAAATCTAATATCTACTTCTTTTTCATGTCTATGCCATTTTTTAGTGCCATTTTTAGTGTCCTGAAATGGATCTTTAGAAGTATGGACACCCATCTGTGGTTATTGGGTTGAGATCAACCCAATGACCACCCTGAGTTGTTGTTTTGAGTTGAGCTGTTAAAGTTTTAATATAATTTATAAAATGTTGCTAACCTTGTTATTTGGAGAACAGGTAATGCTGTTTTCTCATGATTTTCTACGGGCTCAGGCGGACTGATTGCTGTCACTCATCAACTCCTCAGTAGAGATGAGAAGTTTTTCAAACTCCCACCATGGATTTGGTTTCTATTTAATTTAATGCCTAAAATCTCTTTCAAGTTAACATTATTTCAAAAGTTCTCTTTCCTTATGTCTCTTGTAATTTTTGCTCATGGACAATGAATAATGCCTAAATACAGTATTCTGAAAAGTTGTGCTGAATTTTAAAAATTAAGATATAATTCACATACCATAAAATTCATCCTTGCAAAGTGAATTTTAACCACAATTCACTTGATTCACAAGGTTGTGCAATCATCACCATTATCCAATTCCAGAATATTTTAATTACCCCCAAAGGAAGTCACACACTCATTAACAGTTACTTTCATTCCCCCCCACCCCCCACCCCCAAAACCATGTCAGGACTCACCTATTTCTGCTTCTTTGAAACTCTGGATTAATTCTATATCTATCATTTTAATTACAAACAACACAGCTGATAAATAGCTAGAATCAGCTTTGAGTCAAGTTCTCTTGTGTAGTAACAAGATTGAGAAATAAGGTTACTAGCAAGTGCTGAAAGTAAAAATAAAAAGTTGAGAATTTGATTGTCAAGCACTTCACAGTGCAATTCAATAGAGTGGTGTGTTTATGACAGAGAAGAAGAACCCATCTTTTACGTTATAATTTTTTCTTTATTGATTACGGTATTAGATATGTGTCCTTATCCCTCCATTGCCCTTCTACCCCCTCCACTCATGCTCTTATCCCCTGGTGTCTGTGTCCATTGGTTAGGCTTATATGCATGCATGCAAGTCCTTTGGTTGATCTCTCCCCCTTACCTCACCCTCCCTTACATTCCCTCTGAGGTTTGATGGTCTGATCGATGCTTCTCTGTCTCTGGATCTCTTTTTGTTCATCAGTTTATGTTGTTCATTATATTCCACAAATGAGTGAGATCATGTGATATTTATCTTTTTCTGACTGGCTTATTTCGCTTAGCATAATGCTCTCCAGTTCCATCCATGCTGTTTCAAATGGTAAGAATTCCTTCTTTTTTACAGCAGCATAGTATTCCATTGTGTAGATGTACCACAGTTTTTCAATCCACTTATCTGCTAATGGACACTTAGGCTGTTTCCAAATCTTAACTATGGTGAATTGTGCTGCTATGAATATAGAGGTGCATCTATTCTTTCTGATTGGTGTTTCTAGTTTCTTGGGATATATTCCTAGAAGTGGGATCACCTGGTCAAATGGGAGTTCCATTTTTTAGTTTTTGGAGGAAACTCCATACTGTTCTCCACGTGGCTGCATCAGTCTGCGTTCCCACCAGCAGTACACGAGGGTTCCTTTTTCTCTGCATCCTCACCAGCACTTGTCGTTTGTTGATTTGTTGATGATAGCCATTCTGACAGTGTGCAATGGTACTGCATTGTCATTTTGATTTGCATCTCTTGGATGATTAGTGACTTTGAGCATGTTTGTATGTCTCTTGGCCTTCCTTATGTCCTCTTTTGAAAATTATCTCTTTAGGTCCGTTCCTCATTTTTTGATAGGGTTGTACATTATAATTTTTGCTAATGTTTTTTTCAGTTCATAGAGAAATGTACTAAAGTTCATCAGTTTGGATCCATTTAATTCAGGATCTTTTATAACAAGTGGATTGAGTTGAGCTAAAACTTACTTACAAATGTGGAAGAAAAGTTTTGCCAAGCAAATTTACAGTTAAACAAGATTTCAGGAGTACAGCTTATCTTATTAAAGAGAGGAAATGATTTTCATATTTTTAGAAAAATCCATGTGTATCCTAATAATAATTGTGTTCATTTCAGATGCCATATCTCTTAATACATATCTCTCAACTCTGGCAAGGCCTGGCTTCACAACACTTTGGGAGTTGCTAATTTTGTTTTGTTGTAATTGCAAGGTGAGATAACTCATTAATTGGCAACCCACTAACCTGTGCATGGACCATCAATCAACACAAAGGCAATAAGAGCAGAGGCAGGGCAAATCATCCCTAACATGATGGAATGGTTCCCAGATCAACAAAGTCTGACTGGAAATTGATTTAAGCTATTAACATACCTGAAGGGAAAAGTGTCCTTCAGAAGGGAAGGTTGGCCTTGGGAGCAAGAAAAAGTAAAATCCTCAGAGTCCAATGGTAGCAGAGTTATTTAGCACAGCGATTTTCACCCTTTTTCACCTCATGGCTCACATACACTAATTACTAAATTCAGTGGCACACCAAAAATATATCACATTTTTTTCCAATCTGACACAAAAAAATTAGGTATATTTTGATTCATTCACACCAGATGGCTATTGTGTTGGCTGTTATCTTTTTTTTTTTTTTTTTTTAAATTGAAGTATCTAGGACTGCCACTACCCGGCCCAGTGAGTTTGGGGAAGATGCTTAACTTCTGTGCGATCAGTCCTTTTAGTTGTCATTTGACCTCAGACTCTGATCTCTCAAGACCTCTTTTACATTATATAAATCTTTAAACATAAACTTTAAACTCAAATGTATTTTTCCCATTCTATCCTTTGTCAGATAACATTTTTGAGTTCTGAAACTAGTCTTGATATTTTCTAGACAAGCTTAATGGAGTCATAACTCTGGGAACATTTTCCTAAACAGTCAGATTAATATTCTAACATTTCTGACATTTCATCTTTGCGCTCAATACTTTGGGAGGCTTAATTTTGGGCCCTCAGCGAAGGGGCTTCCTGCGTCCGGCAGTGGCACCACTCTGTGTCTGCAGAGAGGTGGTCCTCAGGGCTAATGTACATTAAATCCCCTGGAGGGCTTGTTAAAACACAGATTCCCAGGTCCCAACCCCAGCTCCAGACTTTCTTATTTAGAAATTCTGGGGTTAGATCTGAGATTCTGCATTTCTAATAAGTTCTAGCTGATGGTAATAACACTGTGAGAGCCACTGCTCTGGAGAAATGCTGTGTAGCCCCACAGGCATGCGGAAGAATGAGTATGCCGTACTTGTTGCACTAGGAATTGCAAAGTATTAGAAACCGTTGAAATGACTATTAGCAGGTGAATGGCCAAATAAATTATGGTCATAATTACCCTATGGAATATTATATGGCAGGTAAGAAAAGCAAGTTATCCTATATAATAAGAATGCAAATCAACCCTCCCTCGGGTACACACAAGCCATGCCCACTAGCCATGCCCATCAGCCAATTGGAGTGATATGCAAATTAACCCAACAAAGATGGTGGGCTTGCGGGCAGCGGACTTGTGCACAGCCGCTGAGCTGCCGGGGGCAGGCGTCCCGCACCACCCCACTGCAATCTGGTCAATCCAGGCCAGTGGGAAGCAGGCACAGGTGCAGAGTAGCCGGGGTTGGGCAGGGCAGGACACCTGGTTTCCATCCTGGCCACTCCAGGTAGGTGGGCAGCAGTGTGGAGGCAAGGAGCAGCTGGGGCACCCCGGGACACCTGGCTTCCACCCCGCCCTGTCACTCTGGGCAGGTGAGCAGCATGCGCTGGCATCCCACCCTGCCCAGGCTGTTCTGGGGCTGTGGGCAGCACACAGAGAGACTCTGGGCAGGGGAGGCGGGCCAGCAGAGGGCAGCCTGTACTCCCCACATGGCTGCAGTGGCAACCATGAGCGTGCCAAGTGGAACCTGTGGACCCAGCTGACATAGCACCTGCAGACCATCAGTGCCAAGGAGTGGCTACAGAAGTCCCGCCTCCTGGCCCAGAAGGTGTGCCATCGCAGAGACAGCCTCCGTGACAGCCCAGATTGACGTCCTCCCGGCCATGCCACGGGGGCTCATGGATCTGTGAAGCCACAGGCCTCCAGTGCGCACATCCTCTCCTCCCCTCCCTGGCGAACATCACCCACTGCGCTGTCACCCTCGGGTGCCCAGACCAAGGGGCACACAAGTTCCCCCGCCCCTCCGCTGCACTTCCATCAACCCCAACATGCCGAAGTCCCTCACAGGATGTGCACACGTCCTCTCCCGCACGCTCACGTCCTTTGGAGAGTGTCTGGGTGTTCTGGGTGCTGAGGGTGGGTGCCTGTGAGATGACAGTGAGAGGGTGGAGTGGTGACGCCCTGTTCCCGAGGAGGCCAGTGCAGTGAGGAGATCACCTCTGTGGGGCTAATGCAGGTGCCGAGGTGGGAGCAGGTACAGACAGACACACCTGGTGGGCACTGGTGGCCCTCGCTGAGGTGCCTTCAGTTAGCATTCAAGATCAAGACAGGCGAGGAGTTGCGTCCTCTCAGTGAAACGGTGGGATAGTCGAGGTGATTGCAGAGGAGGAATGTGCACTTTGGGTGCTGGCGCCCATGAGCGAAGGCCGCCCTGACTCAGCCTCGCTTGCTCGGGGCCTAGCGCACTCCTGCTGGGCAGTGGATGACAGGATGTGCTTTTCTGAGTTAATGAGAGAAAACAGTGATTCTCCCGATGCCCGCAAAGGTGGAAAATGAATTGGGGAGACATTCGAGGTTCCCTGTCTGGGGGTTCCAAATCTGCTGTTAGTTCCTTTCATCACTGACTAGAGATATACAGGGTGTCTCCCCAAAATGTACATACACTTTGAATACCTACTAATTCCAGTGGTTTTAAGCATGAGAAGAAACAACAATGAAGCTGTCACCTGTTAAAAGTATGGGCACAAACAGGCGGTTGGACATTCCCTGAAGGGTCCCAGATTGAAGAGGGTGCAGGCCAGACTGAGGGGCCCCTTCTCCACCCCCCCCACTCCAGTGCACGAATTTCATGCACTGGGCTAGTAGTATATATATATATATATATATATATATATATATATATATATATATATTTGTGCCATTGTGTAAGGGTCAAGAATGTTAGTAATCAGATTGTCTGTTTGAAAGCAACTCTTCAACTTTGAAGAAATGGAGACTCCACATTAAGCTTTCCTGTAAAAGCTTAATATGTTAGAATCATTTGTTTACTTGTAACATAACTTTTTAAAGGAAGAATGCCTTTAGCTATGTTCCTAATTTAAAGTGGCTCTGCACTTGCTGAGTTAATTAGGACCAGATCAGTGAAGTCAGAGTCAGTGGGCAAATCACCATGAGGTCAAGGGAGACAGTTTCTATGATAAATATTGTGACAAATGTGTATATATATTTCTAACAAGTGTTCATGATCTCAAGGTTATAAGTCAGTCCTTGACTTTATTAAAGTTCTTTGCCTTTCATAACAAACAGACTAACAACTTAAAATGCATGCCATCAAGATGCAAAATAATTGCAGATTTATTTGACCTTTTTGATAACTGGAATTTAAATATTTGCTAACCTTCCCTTTTACCTATCAAAACAAAGACTAATTGGTAGTTCATTACATTACATTTTGAAAGGATTTTCATCTGAAGACTCCCACTATTGAAGCTGATGATTTCTTGTCTCAACAATAATTTTGATCAAAGGTAATTTAAAATACTTGGGACTATCATTTTTAACTCTACATTGACTACAAGCTGTGTGGCTGTGGACATGTGTTTCTTTACCTCTCTCTGCATTTTGATAAGTTCTAGCTGATGGCAATAACACTGTGAGAGCCACTGCTCTGGAGAAATCAGTTTCTCCATTTGTGGAAATGATGATAATAGCATCCACTGTCAGGAGCTGCAATGAGGATTAAATTAGATAATATATGTCAGAATTTGGAACAATATTTGGTTCCCAGCTGCTGCTATTAACCATGGCAAGAGCTCTCTAAGGCATAGTGAGTGGAAAAAAAAGTTGTAGAAGTATATGTATAGTATGACACTATGTAAAAAAATGCTCAAAATGATTCTGAATGTTTCTAATGGGTATATGTTCATACATGTGAGCACAAAGAATAAGACCCCTGGAAGAGTATTTTACAAGCTGATATCTGTATTTACCTCTGGAGTGAGGAGGAAGGGATTGGATTAATTCCAATTAAAAATTATTAAGACAATCTATTTGTCTTTTCTCAGAGAAAGTTACCTAATGGGTAGATTAAGGATTATAAAAATAATTAACATTTTGAAGCCAAAAGTGAAAAAAGTAAAGGGTTGTTACTTATAAAATATTCTTACCTAAATACAATTGAAGTTTGTCCCTTTTTATGGTTAATAATTCAGACCACTGTTAATATTTAATTATTTATTTTAATTGTTAATGAAAAATGCCAACTTGATTTTAATTTTTTCTCACTTTTGCCTTTTCTCCCCTTTAAAACTATTTTTAATGTTTTATTAGTTGTTTTGCAGAAGTGATATAATATTATTTTCCTTTTGTACAGCATTTATTTGCAGCCAGGATCAATCTGCATAAACCAAACTGTCTTTTTTTTATATTTTTTAATAGTTTATGACAATTTGTGAAATTATGAAAGGCACTTTTGGTCTGCTAGCTCCACTAATGAATTATACACCAGTCAGTTTTCATTTTGTTGGTTAATAGTTAAGATATATTAGGGAATTCCCAGTTATAGACCATAGGCACATTGAGAAAATTATGCTCTCTCTTCTTTTCTCTCCAGGCAGGAGAATAAACTAATGAAAATATGTCTGAGAATCACAGTAATGACAGAACATTGATTAGGCAAATAGTTTATGGGAGTTGCTAACAGCTGAGAGAGGCTACACATACATAAGGGAATTTTAAAATAGTGGCTGTCAAGCTTTAGTTTGCATCAGAATTAGCAAGGATCTCTTCAAAATGCAAAATTCTTGAATCCCATTCCCAGAGGAAATGGGTCAGGGGATTTTGATGCAAGTGGATTGTGGGCAGCTAATCAACCAACCTTAAAACAGTGGTTATCCTGGATTATCCAGGTGGGCCCAATGTAGCCATGTGTCCTTTAAAATAGAAAAGAAAGGCAGAATAGGAGATCGGAGTAATGTAGTTCAAGAAAGAGTCAACCTGGCATTGCTGGCTTTGAACATGGAAGAAGGGGTCCACTAGCCAAGGAATGTGGGCAATTTCTGGAAGCTAGAAGAAACAAGGAAATGGATGATCTCCTAGAGCCTCCAGAAGGGAATGTGACCCTGCTGGCATCTTGATTTCAACCAGGGAGTTCCTTGTCAAACTCCTAACCCAAAGAACTGTAAGCTAATAAACCTGCCTTGGTTTGAGTCACTAAGTTTGTGGTAATTTGTTACAGCAGCAGTAGGAAGCTAATACGCAAGGTAAGGTCCTTTGGAGAAGTAGCACCCTCCTCTAAAGCAATGTGTGTGTTTTTTTCCATGGGAATATTAGTCATTATAGAAGACAAATTTGGGAGATATCTGGAGGCACATGAAAGCTGGTGATGGTCCTCAAATCCCAACATATATGCTAAGGACAGTAACCTTCACCTGCTCCCTGGGCTGTAATTTTCTTCCCCACAGCCAAGCTCTCTCCAATGCACTTCATCCTTCCCTTTCGTGGTTGACTGTGATTCTGAGCACCCTCTGCCTTCCCCACCAGCAGCCTTTGACACGCTCCCAGTGTAATGTTTCTGCATCAACCTCCTCTGTTCAAAGGAGTTCTGCACAACTTCTTCCTATTTTTCCCACAGGGACCAAAGAAGACCCCTTTTCCTAAAAATAAAAATAAAAATGGTAGGTTAGGTCTAGTGAAGTCAGACATAGAAAGAAAAAATGTGAAAATCACCATTTTAACCTTCTCCACTCCCATGATAAACTTCCAGCTTTGGCGTTTGCTTGATTAGGTTTGGAAAAGTAGGCTTCACATTTGTAGATGCATTGGTTCTAGTTTTTCTGTAAAAGCTTTCACATTTAAAAAGTTCTAGAATCTTGCTTCCATGTTACTCTCTCCCTCAGCTCTGTTACTTCCGCAGAGAAGCTAGACATAGTGGTGGGTTAGTGGCCTGTTCCAGGTGGGTTGCCCTTCCCCCCTGGAGCCCTTCACTCATCAGCCATGGCCGCATCTCCTGAGAGGTTGGAGAGCAGAATCACATTTACCAAGAAAATGATTCATACTTTCCAAGTGAGGAGAACAGAATCTCCCTAAAGTCTGCCTGTTTCAGGAAATGCTCATGTCCATTGGTTCCCTCTAAGAATTAAGGTCACCCTAAATACAGTTATAGCCCCTGACAGTGTCTTTGGCTCTTTTCTTATTTCCTGTGTAGGATTGCTGGCAGGGCTATCCAAAGTCTATTGATTTTGTTTATGTTCATTGCTCCTTGCCAGGTTCTTGTTCCAGCCTCTAGAAGGGTTCAGCAATCTGGAGAAGGGGCTGTGTGTAACTTAATAAAGAGTCCAGAGATGAAACATAATTTTGAAAGGCATTTGGGGTCAGAGGAGCCTAGCTACAGAAACTAAGATCTCCTTGTCGAAGTACCCCTTGCTATTTATTAACACAATTTGTTCTAAGATGAGGAAGCCATATACTGTATTTTCTGGCGTATAAGATGACTTTTTAACCCAGGAAAATGTTCTCAAAAGTCGGGGGTCATCTTATACGCTGGGTGTCGTCTTATAGGGCAAGTGCTGTAACTTCTGAGCCGGATGGGAAAATCTGTGGTCGCCACATACAGTGGGGGGAGCTCAAAAACGCCCGCACTCCATTCATTTCAATGGAGCTGGTTGGAGACCACAAGTGTCTCCATTCAGCTCCTTTTTGTGCCGCATACAGTCTCCGTCCCGACTTTTTCACTAAGGAAAATCTTCTCAAAAGTTGGGGGTCGTCTTATACGTCCAGTTGTCTTATATACCAGAAAATACGGTACTTCAAAGGCCTCGGTTTCATACACACAGTCCATTGTCAGAATGGGGAATTACCTATGACTGTTCAGATATTTGGCCAGTAGGAGGCAATAACATGTGGATTAAGATGCCCTGAGGTATCTGGCAGCAAACAATCATCCCTTTCCAGGTTCAGGGAAATGCCCTTGCCACTCCAGATGATTCAGCCCTTGCTGACAGGCTGGAACTGGCTTCCGGCAGCTCCTCATAACTGAGCATTCTTAAATGACCCTAGATAGAGACCAACAGAATAATAGGGGAGAAAAAAGAGAGAATTGGGGAAATCAAGAAATGTTCAAGGTCAAACATTTTTCAGAAAGGTGGGTCTTCTGAGAAGGGAAGGGGACTTTAGAAGTGTCCTGCTGGACATGCTGGCTGGATGCAGAGCCCTTTGTCATGTGACCTCTGTGTGACGAGACATTACTTAACTTCTTGGAACCTCAGTTTTCTCTTTTGTAACATGGGTCTAATTCCACCTTTCTAGCTTGGTTACTTTGAGATCATAAGAGATAATGCCAGACTTCCTAATTTTTAGGCTTCCTAATTTTCCATAATTTATTAATTATATGGATGCATATACTGGTAGTGCTCAAATGTAGCCAAATATTCTTTTTTGGCTGGTCAGCAAATTCTATACTTTGAGAAAAGCGATAAGGAAGTCTTGGTGAGCCTGCAATTTGTGGCACAGCAACTTGGCTGGTTGTCATGGCTGTGCTGGAGGCCTGGTGTTTGAGGCACAGCTCTGCCATTTATCAGCCGTGAACATCTGGACAAGGCATTCCATTTATCGGATCCTAGTCTTTTTATAAGGGCACTGATGACAGCAGCTGCCTCTTAATCATTGTTTTGTGTCACAATGGGAATTCATTTCCACTTGGGCAGCAACTTCTTTTTTTTTTTTTTGCTTAGCTCAAGGCAGAAATAGTAGCTTTAAGGCTCTGCACTGTGGGCTGTCTGATAGTTCATGGACTCATGGTCTATTTTGCAGAAGCACACCTTTCAGCAAATGGCCATTTTAGCTGGGTGGTGTATCGTGAGGGCCTCAGGAAGCATGATTTTGAAGTTATAATGAGTATAGGTGAGAGGGTGGGCAGCCCTGATCAAGAGAGGGATGCGGGAAATGCAATCAGTGGTGTGGGAGAGTGGGAGACGTATTTTTAAAATGTTTTATTTTTTGATTACAGCTTACATTCAACATCATTTTGTTTTAGTTTCAGGTGTACAGCATAGTTCTTAGACAATCATATATTTACACAGCGATTCCCTCCCCTAAATTTACTCAGCTGGCACCATAAATAGTTATACAACATTATTGACTATATTCCCTATTCTATACTTTACATCCCTGAGACCATTGTGTAACTACCAATTAGTACTTCTTAATCAAAGGGTGGCTATTTTTAATTAGAAAACAAGAATATGTAAAAGATTATTTATCAAGTGGAGGAGCAGTTGGTAGGACTATTCTGGAAGAAAAGCTGTTTTCAATGTGGGAGAAATTATTGGGTTCACTCAGTTGCAGGTGAAAAGTCACGTATAAGGCGTTTAGTGAGTGGTTATGGATATCTGAGAATATTTGTGCAGATGTTTTCTCAGTGGAAAGAGAATGAACTGGATCAGTAGACCAATCGTTTCGGTTATCCTGATACTGGGTGATGCAGGGAGGAACCAGGAATTTAAAGAACAATGTTGACGTTTCAGCAGCCACGAGAAGGAGACAGAAGCTGGTATGGAGCTTGGGGGGAGTTTGTGCAAAGACAATACCTGAGCCATCTTGGAAGGGTTGAGCTGTGGTGTGTGCTGGAGACTTCCTGGCCATGGTAGCTGCTGCCATATCTGCTGCTGGCAGGGTCCAAAAGAGCAGAGACAAACCAAGTGTTTGTGAACCTGTTCACTCTCTGGTTCTGCCAGTTGTCAATGATCTCTCAGGAGGGAAGGAAGGATCAGAGGGAACAAAGCGAGCAGTTGGTACCATAGAAGACAACCCTTTGGGGATGTTCACCAAATATCTCCAATATCCTTTACCAGACGTGGAACTCTTCCAAGACTTAGAATCAGAACCAGCACAGGCAGTTAACTACATCAAAGACCAGTGTTAGGGAAGAAGTTCAGCCGGGTCCCTGTGTGATCCGCCCCGACATCAGGGCTGGGTGGACCCACCAGGGCTGGGACATGCTGAGGCAGTGGGAAAGCATGAGGAGCAGAGCGAGTACCAGGTTGGGGAAGAGTCCGTGACATTCTGGCAATCTGCAGTAACCCGCGGCGGGTTCCTGTGAGAGGAAACTTGCTGGGATACACACTGCACCTTGCTAGGCGAAAGCCCAGGGTAGGGAAGCTATTAACTACAGGAGGGAAGAAAAGGAAATCCAGGAGCTAGAAAAACCACAGCTTCAAACCTCTCTCCATTTGGAAAGGGTACAAACACGGTGCAGGGGAGAAAGGTACTTAAGAAGAGATTGAGGAATAGCAGGAAATTTCAAATCACATCAGGAATACGGTAGGAATCCCACTGCTCTTTGCCAGAGCCCTCAGACAGCAGCAGCTGTGCAGATGGTGGATGGATAACTTGAAAAAGGAACTTAGTTCCAGCCCCTGTGTCTTTAATGTGGCCGATTCCATGCAAAAACTGTTGGGGGCAGCAGCTAGACCGGAGGGCATAGTAACTCTTCCTGCAAGACACATTGCTTCAGCAACACTGTGAGTTATTTTGGTGCGTGAATGCTGTTCGTGAGGGACAGGGATTAGAAGTACTGGCACAGAAGCGGAGGCTACAGTTCTGGCTTTGAATTAACTGGATTCAACCCTCGTCTGCACTTTTACTAAAGATGTGACCTTGAGCCAATTCCTAAAACTCTTAAACTTCAGTTTCTAAATTCTTAAACTAGAAGTAACAATATATAACTGTCCCACCCTTCGCATTGGTAGTTGGAAATATCAAATTAGATAAGGCCAGTGAAATGGCTTGGCAAACAAAGAATCCTGTCTGTATTTTTGTTCTGAGAGCGATAACCATGCTTATCAAGAGCAAGTGTAAGCAGTGGCTTCAAAATGCACAGCGACAGTCCTTGAGTACATTTCTCATTAAAATCCTTCTTTCAATAGCTTGTCTGGCTTTGGGGAACCGAGTTGTACGAGTTGGTTGGTAAACTTGTACTGAAATTCTGAAAATGCCACGTCATTGAGACCAAAGACCAAAAAATGCATTGGAGCTGGAAACAGTGTTAGCCTCACCCCAAGCTGAATTCTGTGCTCTTTCTGCTCCCAGGGAACCAGACAGAGAGCAAGGAGTCCACCTGCAAGGTTTATTACAAAGGATGACACCTGGGAAGTCTGGGGTGAATGGAGACTCATGAGCCAGGCAGTGCTCACCTTTCCGCGGATGGTTCTCAGTCAGGAGCTCTTCCATTTGCTGCGGCAGCTCCTCGGTGGTAAAGTATCCAGGCTTGGGTGAGCCATACTGGGGGGTCCAGATCCTGTGGCTTCATTGGGGCTGTCCCCCTTTTCAGTCAGGCAGCTAAGTGGCTGGTGGGACATGACAGCAGTTCCTATGGAAAAGTTATAAACTGAAAAATAGCTGTCCCCTCTGCAGAGGGGTCCCCCCCAAATCCATTAACAATTGCTAATAAGTATTCCAAGAGCTGTCCACTTTCTCTTCAGTTATATTTGAATGTTCATGAGTCTTCCTTTTAAACAAAAAGGTATATCCTAGCTTCAGTGTGTATGTGGGTGCATGTGTATGCCTGTGTATATGGGTGTGTTGAAGGGTGCATGAAGAGCTGGGATATGGAGAAGGAAGAGAGGGTGTGAAATCATGATGATCAGGAATCCCAACACAAGTCATTCAAGAGAGTTTTCATATGATATATATATATATGTATTTGTAGACATGGGCAAAGTATCTCCATGCAAATCTTTAAACTCAAATCTCCATATTTTGGGTGGATTGTATGGTATGTAAATTACATCTCAATAAAGCTGCTCATAATCTCTGCTCCACCTCCCCCCACCCCAAGAACTCATTGGAGCCTGTCTTCACCCCATATTTGGCTTGGAGATGATGCTTATGATTATTATCTATAATAATAAAAGCATAATATGCTAATTAGATCTGACAGCTAAAGGACCTTCCAGACATCATTCTGGACATCCTTCCAGATGAAGCTGTGGTAGTGGGGGCCGAGGCAGAGGTGGTTAGGGTTGATCAGGCAGGCAGGTGAGCAGTTAGGGGTGATCAGGCAGGCATGCAGAGTGATTAGGCAGGCAGGCAGAGTGGTTAGGGGTGATCAGGCAGACAGGTAGGCCAGTGGTTAGAAGCCAGCAGTCCTGGATTGCAAGAGGGATGTCTGACTGCTGGTTTAGGCCTGATACTACAGGGAACCCTGGGATCAGGCCTAAGCCAGCAGTTGGACATCCCCTGAGCAGTCCTGGATTGCGAGAGGGTACAGAGCCAGGCTGAGGGACATCCCCCTCCCCCCCAACATGAATTTCATGCACTGGGTCTCTAGTAAAATATATACCAGTAAAACAAAAAATGTTTATAAATCATCTCACCTATAATCAGGTTGGGTGATAAAGAAAGCAACAGGGTTATTATGAAAGAGACTTCAGGACTTGAGGAACTGAATGAGCTACAAAATAAATCCAGTTCAGAATCAGGGCTGTGGATAAGATTCAACTTATTTCAGGAAATTCAACTTTGTTTCAGGGTTTGAATGAGTTAGCCACTTTATACTGAGACAGAATTATTTGTCCTTCGCAATTAGTTGCAACCCTGCATTTTAAGGGGCTTAACACTAAACTGGAACCTTCTCTGAAAGAACATGCACGTTTTGCAGGGAGGAAAATTTTGATAATGATATGCTGACATCACCCACTCTAGAGGCAAGATATTTCAGTCAGTGTCATCTCTCTCACCAGGATAGCAAAATGTGCAATTTTAAAATGAGAAAAAGAATGGCACAGATTCCTTACTAAATTTCAAAGTATTGAGACACTGGAAAGCGTCTTCCAGCTCACAGATGCTCTGCAACTCTGAGATGGACTCATCACCCGGTGAGATGCAGAATCTGCAGCTGTCCTTGGGGAAGGGGATAGGGCTGGCAACCAAGTGCCACTAAATCCTTTATACGGTACTAGAAATGCATTTGCCCATTCATTCAGACCACAGAGATCTATTAAGTATCTATGTACCAGATACTTCACCAGCCTCTATCATAAAATTTTATGAGATATAATCTCTGCTCTCAAGATATTTATAGGCCATATATTCTCGCCCCAGGTTCCCCTTTAATAGTCTTAAACAGACATAAATATTTTTTTAAAAATTAAGGTGAAAGTCATTAACATAAAATTAGCCATGCTAAAGTGAACAATCCAGTGGTATTTAGTACATTCACAATAATGTGCAACCACTACCTCTGTCAAGTTCCAAAACATTTTTGTCGCTCCCAAATAAATCCTCATAGCCATGAAGCAGTTACCCTCCATCCTCTCCTCCCCCCAGCCCTGGGCAACCTCGTATATGCTTTCTGTCCTTCTGTATTTACCTATCTGAATACTTCATAGACATGGAATCATACAATATGTGACCTTGTATGTCTGGCATCTTAGACTTAGCATAATGTTTTCAATATTCATCCATGTAGCAAGTGTCAGAGCTTCATTCCTTTTAATGGCTGGGTAATATTTTATTGTATGGATATCCCACATTTGTTGTTGGACATTTGGGTGTTTACACCTTCTGACTACCGCAAAGAGTGTTAGTTACTATGAACATTTGTGTACAAGAATTTGTTTGCATACCTGCTTTCAATTTCTTGAGTATATGTCTAGGAGCGGAATTGCTGAATCACATGGTAATTCATGGTTTAAATTTTTGAGGAGCCACCAAACTGTTTTCCAGAGTGGCTGCAGCATTTTGCATTTCCAGCAGCAATTACAAGGGCTCTAATTTCTTCACTTCATCGCCAACACTTGTTATTCTTGTTATTTTCCACATTTAAAAAAATATATATTTTATTGATGTTTCACAGAGAGGAAGCGAGAGGGATAGAGAGTTAGAAACATCAATGAGAGAGAAACATCGATCAGTTGCCTCTGCACACCCCCTACTGGAGATGTGCCCACAACTAAGGTACATGCCCTTGACAGGAATCGAACCTGGGACCTTTGAGTCTGCAGGCTGATGCTCTATCCACTGAGCCAAACCGGTTAGGGCTATTTTCCACATTTTGATTATAGCTATCCAAGTGGGTGTGAGACAGTATCTCCTCATGGTTTTGCTTTGCGTTTCCCCAATGATGTTCAGTATCTTTTCAGGTGACATTAAGTATTTTTTCCAAGGTATGAGAAGAGGTGGCATCATTTGAGAACATCAAGCGTCCTCTTAAGATTGTGAGGTGGTGCAGGCCTCATCTTTAAAACCACAACTTTGGCAGGGGGTGGGGGGGGGCAAGATGGTGGTGTAGGTAAATCTGGTACTCACATCCTCCCACAACTACATCAAAATTACAACTAACCCACAGAACAACCATCATTCAGAATCACCTGAAATATGGCTGAATGGAACCCTGCAAGTAGAGAATTAAAAAGAAGCCACACTGAGACTGGAAGGGGGTGGAGGCACTGAACAGACTGGTCTGAAACCCACGTGTGGTATTCTTCTTTAATTGGGAGGGATATCTTGGCTACAGAGGCTCCCCATGAGGAGCAAAGGGTCCCAGCCCCACATCAGACCCCTCAGACCAGGGTTCCAGTGCCGGGGGAGGTGGGGGGGGGGCGGGGAAAGAAGTCCCCATAACATCAGGCTGTAAAAGCCAGAGAGAATTATGGTTGAGTGACATGGAGGGTTGCTGGAGTCCCCGGGAGTTCCTCTTAAAGGGCCAGTGAATAGATTTACTCAGACTCACTCCTTTGAGCTCCAGTGCTGGGGCAGCAACTTGAAAAGATCCAGAGACATATGAGAGGAACTAAATTATCTGGTATCAGAGCAAGAACTTGGGGGCAGCTTTCTCCCAGACAAAAGTGCTCCTTTGCTGAGACCTCCCTGCCACAGTGCCAAAGGCAGTAGCTGTATCTGAGTCTTTATCAACCTGGCCCACACTGTTTGTTCCCACCCTGGTGTCTCTGAGATCCTGTCTCACCCAATTTGCAAGCCCCCCACCCCCCAAATCTGTTTGAGTGGCTTTTCTTTTTAAAAAAAATATATTTTATTGATTTTTTACAGAGAGGAGGGAGAAGGATAGAGAGTTAGAAACATCGATCAGCTGCGTCCTGCACCTTCCCCATTGGGGATGTGCCCGCAACCAAGGTACACGCCCTTGACCGGAATCAAACCCGGGACCCTTGAATCTGCAGGCTGAAACTCTATCCACTGAGCCAAATTGGTTAGGGCAGGCTTTTCATTTATATCTGAAACCTGTCCTGGCTTAGGCTTCAGATTTTCTGCAATCTCTCAAACAAGCAGCAGCTGGCCTCAGTCTGCCTTGATTCACAGGTTGGCCTCTTCTGGGTGCCTTTAAGACTAACACAAGTAGCAGCCATCTTCAAATCTCTCTATAGCTCCTGCTGGGTGGCCCCAGGCAGAGCACAGGCACTAACTGACTTTACACCTGCTGGGAGGCCCCAGAGTCAGCGCACCAAATGGTCAGTTTCAGACCATGTCAGATTACAACCCTACCACATCCGTGAACAACACACTCAAGGGGCAGACTTGGTGAGCACCAAAGCCCCACTGAAGCAAGTTCTGCTCCACAGGGGCATTTCCTGCACAGCAGCTCTTGTTGGGGTCACAGCTGGTCCACATAGCCCAGCGGTTCTCAACCTGCAGGTCGTGACCCCTTTGGGTGTCGAACGACCCTTTCACAGGGGTCGCTAAAATACATCCTGCATATCAGATATTTACATTATGATTCATAACAGTAGCAAAATTACAGTTATGAAGTAGCAATGAAAATAATTTTATGGTTGGGGAGCACCACAACATGAGGAACTATATTAAAGGGTCGTGGCCTTAGGAAGGTTGAGAACCACTGTCATAGCTGATTGGCCTGGGGGGGTGGTCAATTCCTCTTGATTGCCAATAGCAATCAAGGCTCAACTACAACAGGAGAGTGCACACAGCTCACACAGGAGCACACCTGAGGATATGTTTTTCCCATTGATTTTCTAGAGAGAATGGAGGAGAGGCAGGAAGGACAGGTAGAAAGAGAGGGAGAGAGAGAGAGAGAAAGAGAGAGAGGGAGAACGAGAGAGAGGAGAGGGGGGTGGGGAGAGAGAGAGAAATGTCAGTGTGAGGGAGACACATTGATTGGTTGCATGCACCCCTACCAGAGCCGGGGTCAAATCACAACCCAGGTATGTACCCTTGACTGGGAATCTAACCCTCAACCCTTCGGTCTGCAGGCAGATACTCTAACCACTGAGAAAACTGGCCAGGGCTCAATCACTTTCTATATAGCAAACATGTTGCTAAGTACTTTGTAATTTGTTGTGTGGTTGCAAATTTAACTCGCTGTATAATCTAGATGTTTAGAAAAAAAAGTAATATCTTTATTTTGTCTCTAAAAAGTTTGGCCTTCTCTAGCCCAAACCCACTGGGGCAAATTACTTAACTGCCCAGCCCAATTCCAAATATAGTCCAATCCCATAAATTAAATAGCTCCCTTAGATAGCATCGAGTCTCTCTCTGTTGGAGAAAAATGCTCAACTTCTCAGAGATCCTCCCTCCCTCCTTCTTTTTTAAAATATTGTTTACGGATATGCAGGGAGAGTGTGACTTTCCATAGCCCTAGGGCAACATGAAAAACCAGGCTCCTTAGGGGTGGTATCCTTTTCCCTTCTGGTCTTCAGGCCAATGTCCCATGTCCATCTGGGTGCTGCTTGCTCTGCTGACAAAGATGGCCAAAGTTGGTGGATGTTCTCTCTTGGCTTGGGCAGGCTGTGTCATGTCCATTGGGCAGTGTAGCCGCCCCTCCCCTCTAGCTGATGGAGGGACTCCTTTGAGATGTAGCTGGCCCTAGCTCAGGAGTTTCTTGGGGTCCTTCACCACTGGCAAGGAGATTCTCTCTGAATAGCTTTCATGTCAGAAGCTCAGCTATTGTGGAAACTCCATTCTCTCACTTATCACTCTGAAGTTGCCTTCTTTTTGTTCCTTGAACACCCCAAGCTCAATCCCACCTCATGGCCTTTGGAATGCTCTTCCCCTAGCTCTACTCATCACTGGCTTCTTCTGGTCATAGGGGTTGCAGCTCAAATGGATGAGAAAGTAATGGTATTAAAGTCAATTCTTGCCCTGGCCGGTTTGGTTCAGTGGTTAGAGTGTCCAGGGGTTGCGAGTTGGAATCCCAGTCAAGTACATGTAGGGCTGCAGGCTCCCCAGCCCTGGTGGTGGTGGTGGGGCATGCCAGAGGTGTCCAATTGATGTCTCTCTCTCTCTCTCTCTCCCTCCTATCTTCCTTCCATTCTCTCTAGAAATCAATGGATAAAATGTCCCCCGGTGAGGATTAAAGTTAATTTTTAACATCAAAAATAGATTTAGAAATAAGCTGGTATTAAGTCAGCAGTATATTTGGAATAAGTGTTGGGAACTATGAAAACATCTCTGCAAAGATCTACATATTAAGTTTCAATTTGTTCTTGACTGTATTTCTGAATAACAGACATGTTGAAAGCAGACCTTAACTTAAACTCTCTTGTTTTTCTTTTTTTGAAGATTCTGTACCAAATAGATATTCTCCAAGGAATGCTCAGCATATGACTCTCTTCAAAGGCCAGCCTTTGGGAAGCTGAACCACTTCACAGGTAGGTGCAAGACCTGTGAATGCTGGGAGTTTATGTCCACATGACCCTTCTCCAGCCAGCCCTGATTGGTGCAGGAAGCCCAGCTCTTTTGCAATGAGTCCAGACAAAATTTTAGTGCCAATTCACACCAGAGCTGTTGTGCTGGACTCTGCCTCAATTCACACCATTGCATGGCTTCTTCCAAAATCTCATCCCACATCCTTCAGTCTCTTACTGGTTTCCCCAGGCAGTGTGTCCTTAATAAATCATCTGCCCATGGATCCTAGTCTCAGAACTCACTTCTGGGGAACTTCACCCGAGAAGTAGAGATTGCTTGTTTGATTTGGTGAGAAGGAAAGTCTTTCCTGAGAAGATACCATTTGAACTGAGACCCATATGACTGGAAGAAGCCAGTCATGAGATCTGGGAGCAGAGCATTCCAAAGGTAATGAGGTAGGAATGGGTGTTGGGTGTTTTAGGATTAGAAAAGAGGTCTATGCCACGTCAGTGCTCTCCCCTCCACTTGGCAGAGGCATGAATTAGGGGAAGTTTAGTTGCCTTTCCTCCTCCAATACTCCAGCACAATCTATGGAGAGAGGCCTATAATGGGAAGCACCCATCTGAAAGATTACTGACTCTAAAGGAAATTGAGGCCAGCTTGTGTTTTCGGCTGTCGTGCTCGAACAGCATCTTTGTTACATAAGAGTCATGTGCAAGGACCAAATATATCCAACGATTAGATGGCAATGGAGATACTGGGAGATTCTGGCTCAGTTTCTGTGCATACTTGGTGCTTTCATCAAAGAAAGGCCTCACTGCAGTGCCTGGGAAGAGATTGATGTAATAATAATTTCCATGTCTTGGGAATCTTCTCATTTTAAGCGTAAATGTGTGCCAAGATACTTCACAAAGTACATGAATGTGACGCTGGCCAGGGCAGTGAAAGGAAGCAGATGAGAGTCTGGATGGCTCTGTTCAGAAACCTTTGCGGGGCAGATGGATCAAACCTATAAAGCTGGATCCAGACAGCTCTACTGTGTGTCTTGGCTGGAAGAGAAAAGCCTTCCTAAATGAAAAGTTGGAGGAGGGGTGCTTTTTTTTTGCTTGAGCCTCACGGCAGGCAGCCCACGTCACCTGACCATCAGCTTGGCCATGAAAAGCCTCATCTATCCAATTACTCTTCTTGGTTGATTCTTTGTCAGAATGAATCACTGTTCATGCAATTGAACTTTGACTTAAATTTATACAAATAAAAAATGACATAGATGAAGACTGAGGACAAACCCCTAGTACCAATAGCACAAGTAGGAGAAATATCATATTCTTTAAAGAAACCTATCCACTCAAATTGTTAAGGTCTTTAATTATATCTTCATGCCAAGACTTTATTTCTTGCTTCAGGTGCACTCAATGAGCAATAATTGGTGCTATTTCTTCCTGATCCATGTTATGCTTTGTACTTAATGAAATCTCAAAAGGTAGATTTTAACAGAGTATTGATTATCTAGACCTAAAATCCCTTAAGACCCCTCCTCTCCCAATTTAGTTCTTTTTGTTTTGTCAATATTTGTGTTAAGCAATCTGCATTGATTTGAATGAGGAAATGTTATCCAGTGACCTTTCTGGCCATGTACCAGAGCAAAAAGGAATCTTCTGCCAAACCCTTCTTGGCTGACTTACCAATGCAACCAACTGACTGGCATCAGCGTTGTTCTCTTATTTTCAATATGAGAAGTGGCAGCATACAATAGGGAAAGGGACCTCACGGATTAAACATGGAGATCAAGTAATTAGCTTTAGTTACCCTGTAGCTTAGGGGCTCTGTGTTGTAAGTAATGTGCTACCCAATAATTTGTAGGATGTCTGGGTGAGATACCAAATGTACACCCCAAAAATGAATAAGAGAGAACATTGCTTCATTGGCCTGAGATTAATTCCAGAAGGAAAAAAGAGGAAGGTCATTTTCCCAAGGTAGAGAGGATGAAATAGGTGTTGTATCTGAGGTGGAGTTTCTCTATAATCTATATCCATGATTTCCTATTCAGTTGTGAGTTCTAGACATTTTATTATGTGCTGTTCATAAGTGTAGCCAGAGAAAAATCAAGCTGCATATGTGTGTCTTGAGAGGAGAAGTAGGTAGGAAAGGTGAGGACTGGTCATGGTGGCTACCTGGTAAGGACCCACCCCAGAAACCAAAACATGTTTGTCTCCCAGAAGTCTGGCTCAAACCCACCCAATATCACCATTCTCTAGATTTACCAGTGAACTTGCTTCTTCTTTTATGTCCCTTATTTTTCTCTCTTGCTCGCATAAGGGAGAGAGAGACAAAAAATGGGGGTTGGGGTTGGGGTTGGGGTTGGAGGAGGTAGTTCTCTGGATCATACATTTCATGGTATTGGCAGCTGCTACATACTTTTTGGTTGTTGCTATTTTTAAGGCACTTAAATAAGTTGACAACTAATAACTATGGAAATAAAATGTCAGCATCTAAGGAATTCTAAGTCTTCAGTTCTATACACCATAACAAATTGGAAAGTTTGGCTAAACAAACACTGCCAAGTCTAGCAAGTTGACATGACAATTCTAGTCTTTGAGTTACATGAATGGGAATTTGAGGGAAGATGTTATAAAGAGGACACATTGCCCATAAATGATATGAATATTTTAACCATGTCAGCAAAGCAGTAAGACGGACCAGAGAATGAAAGAGACCTCCTTCAAGGACATGGGGGGCTGTAAATGAGTGGATTTGAGGCCGTTGCTGATCCTATCCCTATGTAGCTTTAAGTCTACTCTGCCAATAGTCGTTTACTTCTCTTACCTCACATGAAGAGTTTTGCATATAATGTGAGGTGCAGAACAGCTATTGGGAAGATTAAAACTGGTCCTTTTACTCAAGCTGGAACACTTTCCTTAGGACATTTTTGGCCCTCTATTGAGCTGTGCTTTGTGGTTCATTTAATGTGAAGACAGAGTGGGCTTTTGGTGTTTTCTTTGATAGAGAAGCAGCTGTGAGAAAATCAGTGACCAGAGGTCAGAGGAGCCATCGATCTCTAAGAGTTGGAGCTCTCACAGGCAGGACAACATGATATACTGTTCAAAGAGGAGGATGGGTGTCATCAGTTTCTGTTTGATGCAGCAGATTGTTCCCTTCCTTCCAGCTACGTAAAAGGACTAATTTCATTTTTATGTGACTTGTTATAATTTCTCACGGGATATTTTCAAATCCACATCATCAAGCCAGCAGGCTGTCACATCTGCACATCCTTTTTATAGACTCTACCTAGCCCTGTGCCCTTCTTTTTAGTTCGATCTTTGTCAGACAGTAATTTGTCAACATCTACTAGAGATTCTCTTTGAACTCCATAAGTAGAAGGGATGCATTTAATCATAACAGATTCAAAATTTGAGCATGATGACGTAAGAAGTCTGGATAAAAGCAATGGAAAGTTATTTTTCTCATCTCTGGGTATCTAACCAGATACAGGTGTCAGGTGGCTGTCCATGAAACTGGACACTACCACTAAGGTGTTCTAGAAGGAGCCCCGGGCTGGAAGCAAGTAGACCTAAGATTCTGATTCTGATGGCAATTCACTGTGTCCCTGGAACAAGTCTCTCAGGGCTTTAGTTTCCTCCTTTGTAAAGCAAGACAGGTGAAAACAGTTGATCTCTAGGGTTCCCTTCATGTGCAACGTTCTCTATTCTGATACTTTGCTTTCCTACAAAGTGAAAAAAAATCACAAAATTATTCCCATTTAATATATTTTTTTTTATTTTTCCCCCTAATTACCACTTCCATTTCTCTGGAGGAGGTACCACTTTGGGTCTTTACTCTTCCTCTCTTCATGGTTAGGGCAAGCAATGTTAGACTCAAGGCATGAACAGATTAGGAGATGGTCTTTTAAGTGTCAGTTAAGCGCTACATCTAAGTATTTCTCACATAGGCTTGCCTCTCAAAAATGAAATTCCACCCTCAAGACTTTGTTTCCTGCAGGTAAGGCACCTGCACTCGGTTGGTATACATAGGCCCTGGGAGAGGCAAGGCATTGTGCTTGTTTCAGCTTAATTAGAATATGTTTATCTCGGTTTTCCCAATGAGCTGGCTAACTGACCACAGCATCTTGGAGGAAAAGAGAGGCAATGGGACTTTTTTTTTTTTTTTTTATAGGGCAGAGGGGTGAGTGATACATAAAAAGTCATGACAATACCTGGTGTTGCTACCTGGTGGGAGACAAAATCAGAGACAATGAGGAACTAGGAAGGGGGCAGAAAGGCAATTAATGGAACACTGCAATGCAGGAAGTCCTGTACAGCAATGAACAAGGAAGTCACTAAACACAAGGACAACCCCTCCCCCAAGAACAAATTTGCCTTATGATTTTCCTTAGCCTTTGTCTGTTGATGTTCATTTGTATGAAGTTCAGGCAGTTCCTCCTTGCCCAGTGGACACTTGAAAGCAAGGAGGCAAGGAAGGTAATCACACTATATTAACTTGTGACTCTATTCTTTCTCCTGGCTCCTCCAGAATCTCTTTGTTTTCATTTTGCCTGAATTTCAGATCTATAATTAGAGTCGAGAAGAGAATGTTCTGCACAGGGAGTTTTGTGCACATCACCGTTTTTTGGGAGAGGAAGTTCTTACAGAGGTGAAGAATATGGTAAATCTTCCCCATCCCTTTATAAAACACTCTCTCTTTTAAGAAGGTCAGAATGGTAGGTCGCTGCAGTTTGTTTCTAAAAGAACTCATTTCTCTTTAGGGTACAAAAGATCAATCGAGACCCCCCTATCAATGTTGCTAGTGGCCACCCTGAAGCTTCCATGAGAGTGCGGGGTGGGAGGTGCATGCTGGGAAATTCACTTTTTTTTTTTTAGTGCTATGCTGGCTGAGGAGAGATTTCATTTATTTGATGTGTGTCTTTGTTTCACACTGTTCTGACATTTTATAATGTGGCTTTCTTCTGGTAAAGTAGATTATATAGTGTTTTTTCTTGCTTCAATAATTCATGTTTTTAGCCTTATAAGTGACTCTGGATGTTATAGTGATGGAGTGGTTAAGGAAGTTTGGTGAAATGTTATACATCAAATCTGTGTGTATCCTAAAGAAGTAGTAGCCATGAAAGGATTTTGAAAAGGTCAATGCAAAAGTGAAGAATATTAAGTGTACCGGTTAATAATGCAGATTTTTTTCAATAGATGGAATTACGCATATATTGATATGTATGTTATTTTATTGTATTGACAGCAAGCTTCAAAACTTCATGTCAAATTTGCTGAAGGTGTTAACATTATAATTTTTTTCATGCTTAAAAATGTTGAATTTCGTGCCAAAAAAAGAGCATTTGTGGGAAGTTTTAATTTATTACTTTATTTTGAAGAAAAAGTTATTGTATACTTCGGGAAGCTTATGATGAACATGCTCCATCTCAAGATACTTGTGAACGCTGGTTGAAATGCTTTAAAAGTGATGATTTCCATGTGAAAGACAAAGAACTTCCAGATCAACCGAAAATGTTTGAAGACCAACAATCACAAGCATTATTTGATGAAGATGCATGTCAAATTAAAAAACAACTTGCAGAAAGATTTTAAACGTTGCTTAGCAAACAATTTCTGATCATTTACAAGCAATAGGAAAGATTTTAAAGGAAAGAAAATGGGTGCCACATCAACTGAACGAAAGACAAATGGAAAACAGAAAAGCCATTATTAAAATGTTGCTTCAAGGGCATGAAATAAAGTCTTTTTTGCATTGAATTGTGAGTGGCGATGAAAAGTGGATTTATTCTGAGTATCCCAAATGCACAAAATCATGGATTGATCCAGGTCAACCATCAACATGAACTGCAAGGCCAAATCACTTCGGAAAGAAGACAATGCTCTGTGTTTGGTGGGACCAGGAAGGTGTGGTGTATTATGAGCTTCTAAAAGCAAGTAGAACTGTTAATACTGATCGCTACTGACAACAAATAATCAATTTGAACCATGCTTTGACCAGAATGTGCCAGAAGACACAGAAAAGTAATTTTGCTTCATAATGACGCAAAACCAGTTAAAGACACATTAAAAGATCTTGCCTGGGAAGTATTAACCTACCCACTGTATTCCCCAGACCTTGCTCCTTCAGATTACCACTTGTTCTGATCGATGGCACACACACTTTCTGAGCAGCACTTCAAAACATAAGAAGTGGAAAATTGTGTCTCTCAATGGTTTGCCTCAAAACAAGAACAGTTCTATTGGGATGGTACCAACAAATTAACTGAAAGATGGGGGAAATGTGTAGCTAGCAATGGACATTACTTTAAATAAAGCACTTTTGATGTTTCTCTTGAAATTATCGTGTTTTCTTTTATTACAAAATCTGCCATTATTAACTGGTACACCTAGTACAAATGACAGATAAACACATGAAAAGATGTTCAACATAATTAAGAAAATGAAAATTAAAGCCTCAACAAAATATAGCTACATATCTATAAGATTTGCTCAAATAAAAAAAATACCAACAACACCAAAATGCTAGGGAAGCTATGGAAAAATAGAATCAGTCGTTGGTAGAATTTAAAATGGTACAACCATTCTGGAAAAGAGTTTGGCAATTTCTTGAAAAAACAGAACGCCTCAACATGTAATAACCATCCAACCCAGCTGGGCACTTATCCCAGAGAATTAAAGAGTAATCCTCACACAAACAGCTCTACACAAATGTTTATACCAGCTTTATTTATAACTAGAGGTCTGATGCACAAAATTCATGCAAAGGGCTCAGCCCTCACAGCTGTGGCTTCACCTAGAAGGTCTTCTGGAAGGTCGTATAGCTGTCTGGTCTAATTAGCATATTATGCTTTTATTATTATAGGTTACTAGGGGCCTGGTACACAAAAATTTGTGCACTCGGGAGGTCCCTCAGCCTGGCCTGTGCCCTCTCACAATCTGGGACCCCTCTGGGGATGTCCACCTGCTGGCATGCCTGACCAGCCTGGGTGAGGGGCTGATGGCTGTTTGCAGGCTGGCTAAGCCCCCCAGTGTGGACCCTGACCCCATGGTGGTGTGGCCAGCCTGGGTGAGGAGCTGAGGGGCATTTTCAGGCTGCCCACAGTCCCTTCAGGTTTTGGTTCCCTACTGGGGTACCTGGCCA
>PVJC01013014.1:0-38719 GCA_004026665.1 Murina feae
ACATAAAAAAAAAAAAAAAAAATGAAATCTTACCTTTTGCGACAGCATGCATGGACCTGGAAAGTATGCTCAGGGAAATAAATCACAGAGTAAATACCATATAATTTCACTTGTGGAATCTAATGAACAAAATAAATAAAAAATACTCATAGGTACAGAGAATGACTGATGGCTGCCAGAGGTGAGGCGAGTTGGGGACTGGGTAAAAGAGGTGAAGTGATTAAGTACAAATTGGTAGCCACCAAACAGTCACAGGGAAGGATATAGTCAATAACTGTATGGGGCCCGGTGGGTACTTGAACTGTCAGGAGGACCACTTTGTAAAGTACATGACTGTCTAGCCACCAGGCTGTCCACTGGAAACTACAAAATAATACTGAACGTAAACTGTAATGAGGAGTGGGAGTTAACCTGGGCTCTCCTGATCCATGTTTTCCAGATACTAGTGGACAGGAGGGAGCTTTTCTGGTCAGTGAAGGAAGAGTGTGCTGGTGGTTAGGGGCGTCTGTCATCCTTGCTGGTGGCAACCACTTTAACTGCCATCGTGCCGTCCCTCCAGTTCCTGAACGTGAGCCTTTCTGGAGCACACCCTGGGGAGGAGCGGCCCCACACCTGTGGCGGCCTGCCTCTGCTCCCACTGCAACCTCCTGGTCCTGCTTCCTGGAAGGGACAGGACAGCTGCAGTCAGGCACATTTATACATCAGTCTCACCTCAGATGCCTCCGGACTGACCTGCTGGTTCTCGGTTGGCCCAAGAGGCCCAAGCAAGGGGTAGGGGTGAGGGGAGACCCTCACTTGGGAGGAAATGTCTTAATCTCTTAAGTCCAGGGTTGGTAGCTATTTCCCTACACCGTGCCCACAGGCCATGTCCCTGCAGTCCCGCAGCCTTGGCTGGCTGGCTGCCTTCCACCCACAGTCATGGATCACCTGGGAAGCTTCTGAAAAACTGGTTTCAGGGACCCTCACCTTATTTTTCAAAAGCTCCCCAAATGACCTGAATTAGTGGTCAGGGCTGAGAGCAGGACAGGAAGAGGAAGTCAGTGGTACCTGGGCAAAGGCAAGAAGATGTGCCTTTGCAGGGTCCCCTGCCCCTGGCTGGCTGGCAGACTAGGGAAAAGTAATGGTTCAAGTGGCTGGCCTTAACTCACCCAGTGGTCACATGCACACACAGCACCGCCTCCACGATCAGACTGTCGCAGCTTGATCACAGGACTCGGATCAGAACCCCTTGCTCTAAAAGCTGCCCTGGATGGGAGGCAAGAGCAGTTTCTGACCTGCTGAGAACACTGGCATTGGTAAGGACCTGGGGCCACGCGCATCCTGAACATCACCTGAAGGCTGGGGCTAGAAACTCACTTGTCTTTCCACTTGAGCCCATCTCGAACTATTTCAGTTCTGTTGAGGAAAAAGTGTAAGTTGCATCAGGTTATTCCATCAAACTAGCACATGGAACAAAATGAGGCCATGCTTCCTCCACATTTCAGTTACACGGTCCAGCCCTGACTTAGTCTGAGGACCCTCTCACTGGGTCTTCTCTGATAATCTCTAGAGCACTCATGCCCAGATATCAGTCGGGTTCTGTTCGCTGCCTGGAAACGCACAGGCACCCCTTGCTGGCCACCTCTCCCAACTCCATCCACAGTTGTATCCCAACTGAGCCACTGCCTGAGTCTGCACCCACCCTAGAGGTCAGCTGAATGGCCTTAGGTTCCACACCTGTGTGGTCTAGCTCCCAGGTTGCCCTCTCACCAGATACCTGATGACTCCTGGCTCCACTCAACCTCTATCTGTGAATTTCTAAAGAGCCCGATTTCTGCCACGTAGAAGCCGAGCATGAGCAGTGCAGGAGAAACTTCTGAGTGGGTCAAGGGAAACTGTCCCCGCTCATCCATCCAAGTTCACAGCCAGCCTTGCCCACAGAGTGAATCCACAGATGTGAAGTGTTTTTAGCCTTTTTTTTCCTGACTCCCCCACAAAAGAAAAGTCAGCAGATGTGAAATGTATTTAAGTTTTTATTTAGGAACAATTGAAAGATTTGAAGTACCATTTCAGCCCATTTCAAATTGTACAAGCAGTTTTTCCCTGTTGCCTTCTCTTATCCACATCCACAGATACAAAATCTAGGAAATGTGCAATTTGCATCTTAGAAATAGCAGCATCCCTACAGGGACCTTGTGAGCCTGGAGACAGCCCAGTGCCAGCCTCAAACATTCCCGTGGCAGAATCTCGTTCCACGCAGGCCTAAAGGACAAAGTGACAAAGCGCCCCCCTCCATTTGTGCTCTCACAGTGGACCACCGCAGGACGTGGGACCCCTCCTGCACGGTTTGGCAACGTTTTAATCTGCCTCCGGACAAACAGAAACAGGGCAGCTGCCTCTTAGCACCAAGGTGATCACTTGTTCAGCATCTCTGGGAGACAGGAAGCGAACCAAAAGCAAACTGGTCCACAGTCACCCCCTCACTTCTCAGCAGCCCGCCAGAACAAAGGGTTTGTACTGAGCCCAGATTCTACCCAGCGGTAGAATCAGGACCTTTGGGCAGGAATCTGCAGGCCTTTGGCAAACTCCCAGAGTTCCACAGACTGTGCACAGTAAACTTTCAATGAACAACTGGCCGGCAGGAGAGGGGAAGGTTGGCATATTTTCTCTTTTTAAACTATGGCCCAGTCTGGCCCTCCTGACACAGCTGACAAAGCAGCTGCTCAGAAACCCAGCAGACTCCTCCACGCAGGTGCTCACCTCTCCCCTGGCACGGGCCGGCTTCACTGCGCAGGGCCGACCCTGCTGGCTCCCTGCTGGGGGCAGGGTGGGGGCAGGCTCCCCTCCTGGCTCTGGGAAACCTGGGGCTCCCATAAACTGCAAGAATGAAACAGCTATATGGGCAGGAGCCGGGGCAAGTGACTTTCTCTCTCTTTAAACACAAATTGCAGGACTAACATGTACCCTGCAGGGAAGACGAGCACTTGAGCTTTTTTATGTTTCGTGACTGAACAGCCTCTGTCATCCCAGACAGTTCACTGCAGCCCCAGCTGAGTACTGAGTACTTTTAAAGCCTCCACTCATCATGGAAAGAACAGGAGTTACAAAGCATTAGCAGAGAAGCTGCTGACACACTCAAGTGCTCACATGTGCACACAAGCCACCAGAGCTGTCTCCTGAAGGAAGAGGTACTAAGACAGGTAAACACTCCTTCTCAGGAAGCCTGGCTTACCACCGGCCCTAGTGGGCAGCAGGAGAGCGAAGAGGAAGGGGGGAGGGGAGGGAGGGGAGGGGAGGAGAGGACCACAGCCCCATCCTAGGGCCTGCCCCTGTGCTCACCTTGCTCCGCTGGGCCTGGCTAAGGCCTGAGCAGCAGCAAGGACCAGGTCCTGAGGGCTGTGGGAGCCTTGGGGCTGATGACAATAAGGCAGGAACTTTGTGGATCCTTGCAGTCCTGCAAACTAAAAGATCTCATTTTTATACTCCAGGTTGCAAGTGCTTGCCCTGTCCATATGGTAACCAGTGCCTACCTCATCCATCCCAGACTTTGGGTCTCTACTCCTGCTCCAGATGTGGAGGCAGGTAGAATGCTTGGTTCCTATGGGATCCAGGCTGTCATGTCTCCAGTCTGATGAAGGACTAGGGCGCCACTCAAAGGAGAGGCCAGGTTTGCAGGCAGGTCACAGAACAGCCAGTCTTGACAAGTGAGCTCAGGACTGAAGAACCAGAGAAGCAGACTTTCTGGGACCAAATGCTCTGTGTCTGTGCTCCTCTCAGCTACGTGCAGATGCTGGGTCAACCCAGGGAGAACTGGGGTGAGTGCCCAGTTACAGTGTGACCTACACTGGGGACACATACAGATTCCAGCAGAAATGAATTCAAACTGTAAGCCTCTGGACTTGCAGCTGAGCTGGGGAGCAAGCCAAGCAGCACCCAGGAGAGCCACCCGCATCCAGTCACTCGGCCCAAATCCAAACCTGCCACTTTGTGGCAAGGTTGCCCGCAGTCTCCTCAGCACTGGTGCTGCAGGGCTCAGCATCATACATGGACCAGAGGAGCCAGCAGGGCAGGCGCCTCAGACAAGCCTCGCCTAGGGAGGGGACTATGGGAGAAGGCTGGGTCTCCACACTCCCTGTCTCAAGTGCTGGAGCTTTGCTGAGGAGGGTGCTCCCCAAGCCACAGGGAGATGGCCCCAGGGCTGGACAGGAGGCTGGGCAGCCTGTGCTAGGGACAGGCAGCGGAGGAAGCCGATTCAGAGGTCCCTGCAGAGGGCGGGCTCTAGGCTGGAGCTAGGAGAACTGAACCCCATTAACCTCCTGACCCAGGCTGGCTGCTGGCTGTGCAGACCTTGCATATCTAGAGGATTTTTTTTCTCCAATGCACCTGAGCCTTGCAAAGCAGTGGGTACATGAGGATTTAAATTTCATACAAAAGGTGAGTCAAATGACAACCTGCCCCAGGAAAAGTCTGAGCAAGGAAAGGGGAAATACTTGAAGAAAAGCCCAAACTCCAGGTTTGGTTTTATTTAAGGTTTTCTTCTTGGCTTGTCCTCTCCCACAGAGTGCCTCTATCCACTTGGGTGTGGTGTCTGAACTGACAAGCTGCTCCAATCCCCAAATTTGGTCCGAGAAGAGAAAGGAAGACAAGGCAATAGGGCCCAAAGAGGGCAGCACAAGCAGGAAGCCATGGAGAGGATGTGCACAGCAAGGCAAGGCCCAACCAGAAAGGGCAGTGCCCACCCGCACGGAAGGCAGCCTGGCACAGATGTCAGAGGAGGACACACAGGACCACTGACCGAGCCACAGCTCAGGCTGGAGGATACACTGAAACTCCCTGGGGGGACAGCCTCCCACAGCCAGCTGGGCCACGGCCATTAGTACATGTGGGAACCTATAGGGCACCACCCAGCCCTGTGCTGAGCCCCCACCTTTTGTTTCAGAAGAGCAGGGTGCGGGGGCCTCGGGTCAAGGCGCTTTGGTCCACCTCAACAGCTGCAGGCCACTTGGCCAAGAAAGGAGCCCTAAGCCTAGAGTCTGCCAAAGCCCAGTGCTGGCCACCACCCCACTGGGCATTCTAATTCAGGAACCTGAGACTCCCGGAGACAGGACCTCCTTCCAAACCAAATGCTCCTCAGGACTCAAACAAGTGGTCAAAATATGCAAGCTATATGTACTATACATCCAGATCTCCTGTATCAGATGATCTGGCTTCAACTCTTAAAACCGATCTACAACCTCATTGTAAAAATTATAATAAACCAAACACGGATAAGACATGGGCAACTAGAAAGAGTGAAATACTTTACTGCCTCTGACGAGTACAAGTGCATGCAGAAGACCAGGGAAAGATTAGTCACCTTACAAACAGCCTCTTCCTCTGAAGAGACTAATCCCACCCCACCTTCAGCTCTGCAGCCCACACACTGCCTTCTGCTGTAGCTGCGTCACAAAAGCTCCCCCTTCGGTTGTGTGCAAAACCACCGTGATCTGTCTTGTGGAAGGCCGTGTGCCCTGGCACTGGGGTACAGTCCTGATTTCTGGGCTAGCGTGGCTATTTCTCTGTGCCCAGTTGGCTATGTTTATGGTTCTGCACCAAAGCCTTAGGTACCTGCAATAAGCTTTGAGGCATCTGCTTGATGTCCTGTCTCCCCATCATGTTTCATCTTTTATTCTTTCACTCCACTAATTATTCCGGCCCAAGAGCACAGGAGTAAGGCTGTCTGTCCACTCTGGCCCCTAACCTGAGCAGTCTTGTTATTCTTTATGTGGCCCTGGTGGGTGGACAGGGCCAACAATATGAGGAAAACATGCCAATTTTTCCACCTTTTAAAGGTGAGTTGGTGCTGAGGTTGGGTTGCTCTGTCTTGCATGAACTCGTCCATCTATGTGCTTTATTTTTTCTGTCTTGCTATTTGGATTGTAAATGAAATGTGAATACAAATAACCAAGAATATCCTCTCTACAGACACACCCCTTTGGCCGGTGTGACAGGGTTCCAGGGGTGATGCCGGCAGGGTGTGTCTCAGACACCTGGAGATGGTTTCGCGCTAGGCCACCCACTGCACCCCATGTACCAGCATTCCCTCCAACACAGGCTACTTCTCCCAACACCCATGTGCCACCAAGTTCCTCAAGTGTACATGTCAGATGTCCATTTCACGAGCAAAGCATCAAATGAGTATTTATGCTGTTTATGTGTATACATAAATTAACCTGCATGTACATAAACACTAAAGGAAAAATTCCAGGGATCTGTTCTCTGAAGGAAGGCAATATCTCGTCATTCTTGGCAATTCTGTAAAGAGGGCTTTGGAGCTAAATAGCTTCACCCTCCAAAATGGAAAGTGTACAAAAAACAATAGGCTGAAAATCTTGCCAAATACTCACAAGCCACCTGTTTGAAACACATAAGGGGTGATACCTATTGGGACAGAGAGGGCAGAAGAAGACACTTCCAAAGAACAAGGTCTGAGGACTTCTGATTTGCAAGGCAAGCCCTCTCCTGGAAGGCCAGTGAAGAGCCTGCCTGGTCCAGTTCCCGAGAGGGGTGTGGGAAAGGACCATGCCTAACACAGCACCAGTATTTCCTGCCCAAAGCCCCTGCCCTCTCTCCAGGGCATCCTCATGCTGCCCGCCCAGCCTGGACCAGGAGTGCGTGCCCAGGAGGTCCCAGTGCTTTGGGAAGCAGATGGTGTCCAGGTGAGCGGTGCTGTAAGTGACCCTTCTTTTGCCTGCCACACTTTGTACCTGCTGCTCTTAAAGCAGCCAATCCTGGGGAGACAGAGATTTACCATTCAGTACAGCGTCGTAAGCAAGTTTCCCAATGTTTCAAAGGCATCTATTCCTGTGATTTTTCTCAATAATATAAAAAAGAACATGATGATTAGGCTAATGTAGACAGAGATCTTGTTTCCAAGTTTGTAGATATAAATATAGACTTTTAACACCATACACCCTGCAAGGACTTGTGCAGTGATGCCCAGCACCCCTGGGCAAGTGCCCAGCACACCAGCCAGGCCCTTGGCATGGAGTCCAGGAGGACTCTGGGTGTTCTGCCAGGAACCCCCACATGCAGGTCATTGTGCCGAAGGCCACCACAGTTCTGATAATCCCATCCATCCTCTCACCCCGGGCAGGTGTGGGTCTCCCCTCCCAGAGCGTAGGGGGCTGTGCAGTGAGAGAGGTCGAGGGCTCTGAACACAAGCTGTGGCTATACACTGTCGCTTTGTCTCCATTGCTGGTTCTGTTTTCAATTTCCTCTCACTCTAAGCATGTCTAGATTCTTTTTTCTTTTTTTAATGCAGACATATAGTCAGTACATTAGGCTTAATAGCAAATGTTTCTTTAGTTGATCTGGAAACTAAAAAGTAATGGTCCATGATTCAAACTTCCATGAACAAAGCAGAATTACTACAACAGCTTAAGAGAGTGGTAATCACATAACCAGTCATTTCTTAAATGCAGTAAAGGCAGGTTCTGCACCGATTATCCCGCCAGGCATGTGAGCCAGCGGGAGATTCTACTGGTCTCCACCTAAGGTAGGGAAGAGCACTTCAAAGGTGCTGCCTTCCTAGAGGAACACAAAGGGGCCCAGGCTCCAGATGTGGTCTGAGTCTGCGAACACCCTGCCCGACCTGGAAGGTGAGGGAACATGTGGCCCCAGCGATGTCCAGAGAGCAGACACAGGACATTTTCAGAGATGATGCAAAAGACAATGTACTGCTTTGCTAACAAGTTTCTATGTAATAGTAAGTGTTTATAATCCGATGTTTCATTAACTGTGTATAGGCGGACTTAGGTTAAAAACTGGATTCTGTGTCTATGACTATGAAATCTGAACTACTTTATCCACTGAAAGGCAAAGGACAGGTCCTACATTGTGGAAGAACTGACGGGAACTCTGCTCTCCCTCTTGCTTGGTGATGGCTGGCCGGAGGTGACAGGAGGGATCTGGGCTGTCTGTGAGGTTCCAGAAGCTCTGTGCACCCAGAGGCCGGGTATGGGAATGGATGTGGCAGCAGAGAGTTGGGTGGGGCCCTTCCACAAGGCAGGCAGCATCCCCGACTGGCCAGTCCTTCACAGTAATCGGTTCAATTCAGTCCGTTTCTGAGGAGAAAGCACATGCCTGTCACCTCCATGTCAGCAGCCATGTGTATAGCCCCCAGGGGCGGCATCACTGGCTTTGGTGACATTTTAATTCCATAAGCAACACCTTCCTGCCAGCCACTCCCTCCACTGCAGCCTGAGGGAATGTGAAGAAGGCTTGTGGGTCAAGGACAGGATGCTGGCTAAATCTGGCAAGGGACCACTGCCCGACCCCAGGCCTCACAGCTGGTGCAGGAGATGTCTTCTCTAGGCCCTCCAATGTATCCCCTCAGCCCGCTCCCCAGGCTGCTGCCCCTCAGGAGTCGTGTCCTAACCTGCCTCGTCCTGCCCTCTCCCTTCGGGCTCTCCAGAACACACTGTTCTAATGTAACAGCAGCTGGGTCTAATCTCTGACATGCATTTTACTGATGTCTTCATGTCTAACTTCCAACCCCACAGTCAAAATTCGTGGGTTGTTCAGAGAGGTCCGTCATCCCTGCTGCTTTCAGAAGCAGCCTGCCTTGAGGCTGCTGATAAGACCGCGAGAGCCAGGGGCAGACAGACAGCCCTTCCTGCACCTGGTACCTGCCTTGGACAGAAGAGGACACAGGTGCAGGTCACCCCGCCGCTCCTGCTCTGTCCCACCCAGGATACGAGCACTTCACTTTCTGGTGGAGTTAGTAGCTGAGGGGAGCAGATGCTTGCAATTCAAACCCATTCATCCCAATTCCAGGTTAGCTTTCTTTAAAAGTGTGGTGAAATATACATAACAGAAATCCTACCACTTTAAGTGGCAGTAAGGACAGTCACACTGTTGTGTAACCACCACCCTATTTCCAGCTGCCCAAGAATATAATTTAGTAAAACTTTAATTTAAAAAAGCAAAAGAAATAGCTTGTTCTAGTTCCCAGCAATCTATGCTGTTTTGCTGATGAAGCCAAAGCTCAGGTGGGCATTCCCCAGGGGCAAGCCCAGTGCAGGAGATGAGGCCAAGGCAACCAGTCCTGTGAAGCTAGACCTGTCCCTGGTGCCCAGGACACTCAGAGTGTGGGGCCTCTATGAGGAGACAAATACCTCAGGGTATGGAGGGGAGGAGAGGCCTTGGAAAATCAACACCCCATAGTGACAGTCAGTGTGACTTGTCTGTAGCTTCAAGAAACCTGTCTTAGCCCTAATTGGTTTGGCTCAGTGGATAGAGCACTGGCCTACGGACTGAAGGGTCCCGGGTTAAATTCTGATCAAGAGCACATCCTGTATAACTTTAAAAATTACTTAACTTCTCACCTGGCCAACATGCTCAGTGGTTGAGCACCAACCTATGAACCAGGAGTTCAAGATTTGATTCCCAATCAGGGCACATGCCCAGGTTGTGGGCTTAATCATCAGTAGGGGGTGTACAGAAAGCAGCCAATCAATGATTCTTTCTCATCATTGATGTTTCTCTCTCTGCCTCCCTCTCCTTTCCTCTCTGAAATCAATTAAAACATATATTTTTTAAAAGAAACCTATCTTAATAAAATACTCTTGCAGAGTTTCCTGTCAAGTACTAATACCACGACCCAGCATTTGATTGCGTATACGTCTAAGAGAGAAGATGAGTTTCCATTACTTCTATTAGGAAAAACAATTAATGAGCAAATTACAGTATTTTCATTATTAAAAAACTTCGCCATGTATCTAAAGATAATTAAAGATAATTTCTTTTTGTTTACCAACTGGAGTTGAATTTCCTCAAAAGTCCTACTGGCTCTCTCCTACCCAGTGGTTTGGGTTCTGCCTGACTCAGGTGATGTTCTGACCTATTCCCCTATTACTAAGAAATGGCTAGAAAAGTTTGGATCTTTGTAGGTTCGCTGTGTTCTTGCCCCTGCACACGTTTTTAAGAAACATAAAATGAAATAAACAACTCTCAACCCTTTATCATCTTATGCTCTGACGATGTCTGCTGCCAGTTACCCCAAAGCAGCTGGGCAACCTTTGAAATAGATGCTCCCATGCAGTAAATCCAGTGCCCACCCATGGGTGCCCCCTCCCCATTCCCTTGGAGGACATCCATGGCTCCTATGGGCTCCTTACCCAGCTGACGACCAGCCTGGGGACTCGGTATGTCACAGGGCTCTGAGCTGGCCTCGGGGGCACTGGGCTCCCACGACTCACTGTTTTCAGACACCTCTGAATAGGTATCGCCCAGCCCTTTGTGCACTGCTGCAGGGTCGCCAGGGCCCTGGTCCTCGCTGCCTGTGTCTGCCACTGCCCGGGTCTCCTCGCCCATTTTCTCAGCAAACCACTGCTTGACCTGCTGGGAGCTCATCTGGGTCTTGTCGCAGAGGCTCTGCAGGTCCTCCTCATACAGCATCTTGTGTGTCAAGTAATAGTCTTGCAGCAGCTCCCGATTGCCAGGAGCAATGACCAGTAGCCCTGGTGGGAAGTTGCCCCGCTTGTAGTCTTCATACCACTTGAGCTGGCCATTCTTCAGGGCATACCTGCTGTCGCCAAACCAGCGCACCACCTCTGGCCGTGGCAGGCCTGTCTGGGCCATGATGGAGTCGTAGTCCTGGGTGCTTGGCCACTGCGTCTGCACAAAGAGCTGGCGCAGCAGGTGCCGCTGCTGTGCTGTCTTCTTGCAGCTCACCTTGCCAGGCGGCTGCAGGGCCAGCTTATTTGACCCATCATCTTCAGGGTCACAGGCGCCTAGCCCGGGTAGCTCGTTCTTGCCATTGGCTTCAGTGACCCGCAGGTTCTTCAGGTTGATCTTGATGGGGCTGACTTTGCGTTCAGCCAAGATGTGGCTGCTGGGCACTTCTGGGGAGCCATTCTCCCCAGGGACCCTCAGGTCACTGGCCACCTCCTCTACTCCCTCCTCATCCTCGACGGCCTCCTCCTCCTCCTGACAGGCACTCCCATCAGCCTTGGTGGTCTCCTCAGTGGTCACCTTTTTCCGTCTCTCAGAAAACCAGCTGTCGATCTCTCTTCGGGTCATTTTGGTTTCGGTCCTCAGGCGGTCCAGTTCCTCATCGAGAGGAAGGGGGTTTTGTGCAAAACTGCTCTCCAGGGCTCGGAGCTGCTCGGGGGCTCGCTCCTTGTATTTGGTTGGTGTGAAGTCAGGGGTCTGGTGCCAGGACTGTCGTTTGGCAGAAGGGTGGGCGGCCAGGGTGGCTGCTGTTGGGATGCAGGTCACCTCAGGGGCCTTGGACACTGGGGAGAAGGGCACCTCTGGCACAGAGTCAATGATGATAGAGCTGGGATCCCCAGGCATCATGACCCGGGAGCCCTTAAGGTTCCGGCAGTGGTACCTCCGGTCACTGAACCATTTCCTCACCTCCCTGGTGCTTAGGCCAGTCACTTTGGTCAGATGCTCAACTTCGCTCTGTCCCGGGAACTGGTTCCGACAGAAGCTGCCTTTCAGAGCTGACAGCTGTTCATGAGATTTCTTATTTTTGTAGATGCTGGCATCAAGGAAGGCTTGGGAAGTGATGCTCGGGCATGCTGTAAGCAATGACTGGGCTGCATTGACCACCTTCACTGCTGATGTCGTGTTTGAACACACAGTGTTAATGGGTGCAACAGTTGGCTGCTTGGGGATGGATGTTACTGCTAGAGGGTGAGATGAACTCGGTGCCTGCAACCCATTGGCCATCAGTGGCTGAGTGACCAGAAGTCCCCCTGCTGAGCCCTCCGGCTGTCCCACAACATGACCTGGGAGGGCAGCCTGGATGAGATGCTGGACGTTGCCAGCATTGGCAACCAGAGGAGTATTCAGAACGGTGATGGTGGGCTGAGGGACAGACTGAATGACTGTATTGAACATCTTTTTCCGGGCGTCCTCGATCTCTTCGGGGGACCAACTGATCCCTTGCTTCAGCCTTTGGGCCGTGAACCAGATCTTGAGCTGTTCTTCCGGGTACTTGGTAACCACAGTCAAATAGCAGAGCTCAGCTTTGGTTGGGTAGGGGAACTTGTGGAAGGAGTTCTTCAAGAAGCTGTTGGAGTCCATGGCTGCATTGTATGTGGGAATGCTGCTCAAGGGGATCATCACTTTGGGAAGGGACTTGGAGGTGGGCAGTGGCTGGTGGGGGTGATGCTGGGCATGTGCCGGGGGCTGCTGCTGGAGAGAGAGAAACTGTGCTATACCAGCTGGCAGAACTGGCACTGTCCCCAGCAGGGGCCCATTGGTCGTATGGGGAGGCTTGGCGGAGTTGGTGGGTGCCTGGCTGACTGGAACCGCCCCATTGACAAAGGAGTGGTCCCCGTCTTTTGCCTCTGTTTCTCCAGCTGGTGGGTTTGGTAAGGTCTCACCAACAGGTTGACTGGGGGCATTTTCCTTGAGTGTATGAATTTTTTTGGCTTCAGCTTTGCCTTTCATTATCTTCATGATTGGAGTTTTGGTGATGATGATTTCAGCTTGTCCATCGGTCCCGTCAGTGCTGGGCTCGCCCAGTGGGTCAGGAGTGCTGGTGTTCTCAGGGACACTCTGCTCCACCACCACATGATTGTCTGGCTTAGCCACATTCCACAGAAAGCTGGCTTCCCCTGAGTGGCACTTGGCATTGTGCAGAGAAAGCCCCTCAGCAGTTTTTGCCAGAAAACTGCACTCAGTGCATACAAAGGTCGGGTCTTTATTAAAGTCTGTGTGCTCGGAGTTCATGTGTCCCACAAACTGGGTTATGTCCTGGGATCTGAAATCACAGTATTTACAGGAATATAAATAGCCATCCAAAGTGCTCTGATGCCCGTTGGCCAGCGCAGCGCTGTCGGTACTGCCAGAGGCCTGGGCGACCTCGCTGCTGGTGGCAGGAGCTTCTGGGGGCAGGTCCGGCGGGGGTCCTTCGGGCAGAGCCTCAGCGGGCTGGGCCTCTGCACTGGCTTCCTGCAGCGCCACGGTCTTCACGGGAATCATGCAGGGCGTGGTGGATTTCCGCTTGCTGGCCATGGCGACAACCTCTCCAGGTGATGGCTTGGGGACAGCTTGTCCTGTCAAGGCCTCACAGTACAAGTTCCAGCTGCTGCATGAGGGCCAGAGATTTTCCAAAGGCAGCTTTTTCAGTTGTTTGCAGAAAGCAAGTTTTCCCTATTAAACCTGAGGAGGAAGAAAAAAAAAAAATGATTAAGGTCTCTGAAGCTCGGTCTGTTTCTCAGATGCCCAGACAAACTCCACTGCTTGACTTCCATCACTCCTGCCACTCAGAGGAAGCCAGCAGGAAGTTCAGCAGCAGCTTGGATGTCAACTTGGAGTCAGGAGCCCCCCAAATGCTAACAAAATGGTGCCCTGAAGAATGACCTGGGGATGTTCCCATCCCACTTGACAGACTTTAGACATGTGTTTCTGTTTTGTATTTCCCTCTGCACTCATGCATTAAGTAACTCAGATTAAAAAAAAAAACGACAACAATTAAATAAACCTCTTTAGAACCTCCAAATTCATTCTGACCACGTCTGAGTGAGAACAAAAGATCCTAGTGTAGTTCTTGTTTAAATGTTTGGGCCAACAAGGGTTTTTCTTTTCATAGCCTTCCCACATATGAGAATAAGATGACGCCTCTGCCTTGCCCAAGCCAGGCCAAGGCCAAATGAGCTGGAGGAGAGTGTTGGAGCCGGGCCTCTCTCCATGCCCTTTCCCTGCCTGCTACCCTATCAAACACATTCCAGGCAAGAGAAGAGGGATCACCTCACAATTGCTGGCTGTACACCAGACCACTGCCACTGGTGAGGCCAAAGGCCATAAGGTCAGGGGATCCGAAGACCCAGTCTTTGGCCCCGCCAGCTGCACATTCTCTTTCTGGGTGCAGCAGTTTGAAGTGTGGCCTTTCCTTGAGTGCACAAACTTGAGTGCACTGTCATGTGCACATGACAGTATATTGTGCTTATTTCATTTTTATTTACTTCAATGCCTTCCTTAAAAATACAAATTCATAAATCTTTGATCCATTTGAAATTTATTTCAAAAGCTGGGGTAATTGATTTGTTTACATGTAAAATAATAATTATAACCATTCTTTTTAAATCCTCCACTGAGGACATGCTTTTATTGATTTTAGAGAGAGAAGAATGGAGAAGGAAAGAGAAACATCGATGTGAGAGTGAAACGTCAATTAGTTGCCTGCCTGGGGATTGAACCCACAGCCTGGGTATGTGCCCTGATCTTTTAGTGTACAGAATGAAGCTCCAACTAATTGAGCCACACCAGCCAAGGCTATTATAATATTCTTTCTTGAAATGCCTGAGAAAGTGTTTCTGTGATTTCTATCATTAACATAATATCACTATGATCATCATTATCTTCCTTTTAGCAAATGATAATGCTAACAATGATTAAAATAATAACAATTTTAATAGCAAAATCATGTTATCATCAGTGTTTGGATTTGATATAAAAGTGTAAAGAAACTTAAAATCTATTTATTCATATTCTTAGTGAATAAACACAACAAACTATTTTTCTGTTTGTAAGTCTAATGCTAATGATCATGATAAAAATAATTACTATTAAAAATAGTTAGTGTGAGTTAAGGATAAACATACACCAAGGATCTAATCACTGGTGAACATTTCCCCACCAATTTGAAATATCATGCATAATTTTTATACTTAATTTTTAAAATGTAAAGTTAAAATATCAGTATTAAATGAAATTTAAGAAAATAAAACCACCTATAATTTTGTATATCCTTCTATCTAATGCAAATATTTCACACATTAAAAAAAAATTTTTTTAATCCTCACCCAAGGATATTTTTCTAGTGATATGCAGAGAGAGTGGAAAGGAAGGAAAGAGACAGAGAGATACATTAATTGGTTGCCTTCTGCATGGGCTCTGACCAGGGCCAGGGATCAAGCCCGCAACCAAGATACATGTCCTTGACTGGAATTGAACCCAGGACCCTTTGGTCTACCGGCCAAAGCTCTATCCACTGAGCTAAACTAGCTAGGGCTCTCTCTCTCTCACACTCACACACACACACACACACACACACACACATATTTTAATTGATTTTTTACAGAGAGGAAGGGAGAGGGATAGAGAGTTAGAAACATCTATAAGAGAGAAACATCTATCAGCTGCCTCCTGCACACCCCCTACTGGGGATATGCCTGCAATCAAGGTACATGCCCTTGACCGGAATTAAACCTGGGGCCCTTCAATCTGAAGGCTGATGCTCTATCCACTGAGCCAAACCGGTTAGGGCTGCCCTGTGTTTTTTTTGCTGTTGTTGTTTTCTTAGCAGTTTTATAGTTTCAAGTCTTCTGTTTAGATCAGTGATTTTCAAATGGTGTGCCATGGCACACTGGTGTGCAGTACTTGACTGTTTAGTCAGGGGCACTGATCTCTTTTCCTTAGATTGTCAAATTTTTAAAAAATGCCAACATAACAATAGTCAACTGGTGTGAATGAATCAATATAATACCTATTTTTTGTTAGTGCCACATAGTTTTAGTAATTAGTTTACATGTGCCATGAGATGGAAAAGATTGAAAAATCACTGGTTTAGGTCTTTGAGTTAATTTTTGTATATGGTGTATGGTAACGGTTCAACTTCGTTCTTTTTTATGTGGATATCCAGTTTTCTAGCACCATTTATCGAAGCTACTATCCTTTCTCCTTTGTGTAGCCTTGACAGCCTTGTTGTAGGTAATTTGAATATATATATATATATATATATATATATATATGAAAGAGTTCATTGGACTCAATTTATTGGTTGAATTGAGTCTATGGATATCTCTATAAAGATACAGGTATCATACAGTTTCATTGGTCTATGGATATCTTTTATAACCAGTGTCATACTGTTGTGTTTTTTTTTTACCAGGTGTACCAGTTAATAATTAGATTTTGTAATCAAAGAAAACACAATAATTTCAAGAGAAACATCAAAAGTGCTTTATTCAAAGTAATGTCCATCGCTAGCTACACATTTCCCCCATCTTTCAGGTAATTTCTGGATACTGTCCCAATAGAACTTTTCTTGTTTTGAGGCAGACCATTCAGACCCAACTTTCCACTTCTTCGTTTGTTTCGAAGTGCTGCTCAGAAAGTGCGTGTGCCATCGATCTGAACAAGTGGTAATCTGAAGGTCTGGTGAATACAGCGGGTAGATTAACACTTCCCAGGCAAGATCTTTAAATGTGTCTTTAACTGGTTTTGAAGTGTGTGATGGTGCATTATCATGAAGCAAAATTACTTTGCCTTGTCTTCTGGCACATTCTGGTCATTTCACGATCAAAACGTGGTTCAAATTGATTATTTGTTGTTGGTAGCGATCAGTATTAATGAATTCACCTGGTTTTAGAAGCTTATAATACACCACACCTTCCTGATTCCACCAAACGCAGACTATTGTCTTCTTTCCGAAGCGATTTGGCCTTGTAGTGGCTGTTGACGGTTGACCTGGATCAACCCATGATTTTGTGCATTTGGAATTCTCAAAATAAATCCACTTTTCATCCCCAGTCACAATTCGATGCAAAAAAAGGCTTTCTTTCATGCTGTTGAAAAAACATTTTACTGATGAGTTTTCAGTTTTCCATTTGTCTTTTGTTCAGTTGATGTGGCACCCATTTTCCTTCCTTTAAAATCTTTCCCAGTGCTTGTAAATGACTGAAAATTGTTTGCTGAGCAACGTTTAATCTTTTTGCAAGTTGTTTTTGAGTTTGACACACATCTTCATCCAATTATGCTTGTAATTGTTGGTCTTCAAACTTTTTCTGTTGACCTGGATGCTCTTTGTCTTTCACATCGAAATCATCACTTTTACAGCATTTAAAGCAGCGTTCACAAGTATCTTGAGATGCAGCATGTTCACCATAAGCTTCCTGAAGTATATGATAACTTTTTCTTCAAAATAATGAATTAAAACTTCCTGCAAATGCTTTTTTGTGCACGAAATTCGACATTTTTAAGTGTGAAAGTATCTATGATATTAACACCCTCACAAAATTTGACATGAAATTTTAAAGCTTGCTGTCAATACAACAAAATAGCATATATATCAAATCACATATATATCAACATATGTGTAACTCCATCTATTGAAAAATTCCACATTATTAACCATTACACCTGGTAAAATAAATATTTTTATTGATTTCTGAGAAGAAGGGAGTGGGTGAGATGAAAACACCAGTAATGAGAGAGAATTACTGGCCACTGGGACTCAAGCCCGCAACCAGCGCATGTGCTCTGACTGGGAATTGAACCATGACCTCCTAGTTCATAGAGCGACACTCAACCAATGAGCCATGTCGGCCAGGTGTGTATCATACAGTAATACAGGTTAGCAAAAGTAGGCTTACAGTTGTGAGTGTAGAAAACAGTTATTATTTATCATATTATTTTCCATAAGAACTGTAAACTACTTTTACCCACCCCTGTATATTTTGAAATCAGGATGTGTGAGGTCCCCAGCTTTATTTTTCTTTCTGAAGATTTTTTTTTCTCTTCTTTTCAGGGTCCTTTGAGATTCCTCATGAATTTTAGGATTTTTTTTTTAGTTCTGCAAAAAGAAATGCCAATGGGATTTTATAGGGATTGCACTGAATCTGTAGATAGCTTTGGATAATATGGACATGTTAACAATATTAAGTTTTCCAATTCATGAACATAAGATGTCTATTTGTGTCTTCTTTAAATATTTCGCACTGTTTTATAGTTTTTAATACAAGTCTTTTGACTCCTTGATTAAATTTATCCTTAAGTATTTTATTCTTTTTGATGCTATTGTAAATGAGATCGTTTTCCTTTTTGGATTTTTCACTGTCAACATGTAGAAAAAAAATTATTTTTGTGTGTTTTGTGTCCTGCAACATTATTGAATTCTTTTTTCTTACAGTTTTTTTTGGTGTGTGTGTGTAGGGGGGAATTTTTAGGGTCTTCTACATATATGATCAGTTCATCTGTGAACAGAAGTAATTTTCTTTCTTTTTTATAGTTGATTTACTTTGCAATTATATAAGCATATAAATGTACCAGAGGCCCAATGCACAAAATTCATGCAAGGGGCTCGGCCTTCACAGCCACAGCAGCTGCCTTGGCCCCAGCTTTGTCTGGAAGTTTGTCCAGAAGTTCGTCCGGAAGAATGTCCTGAAGGTCATTCTGCTGTCCAGTCTAATTAGCATATTATGCTTTTATTATTATAGACTAGAGGCCCAGTGCACAACATTCGTGCACAGGAGAGGGTGGGGGTCCCTCAGCCCAGCCTGCCCTCCTTCACAGTCTGGGACCCCCCAGTGGATGTCCTACTGATGGCCACAATCTGGCAGGCGCGCACGTGTGTGTGTCCGCTAGGGGCCTGCCCCCAGCTGCACTGTGGAGGCTCAGAACAGGTGCCCCATGTGTGTGTGTCCCCACTGGGGGCCTGCCCCAGCTGCTTCAGAGGCTGGAAGCAGGCACCCCGTGTGTGTGTGTGTGTGTGTGTGTGTGTGTGTGTGTGTGTGTGTGTGAGAGTTTGTGTGTCCCCACTGGGGGCCTGCCCCCAGCTGCATCAGAGGCTTGGAGCAATCTCTCTCTCTCTCTCTCTCTCTCTCTCTCTCTCTCTCTCTCTCTCTCTCTCTCTCTCTCTCTCTCTCTCTCTCTCTCTCTCTGCTGGACCCCCAGCCACACCATGGAGGCTTGGAGCAGGCACCCCTCTGTGTTGATCTCTCAGGCTCCCGGCCTCGCCTGCATGTTGTTCTCTCTCTTGAGCTGTGACCAGGGCTGGGTGCTGTCTGCTGGCCATGCTTGCCTGCTCATGGATCATCCTGGCAACCCAGGAGCAGGCCCCACTGCAGACTGCCCATGGGCCACCTGCTCATTCTCTCCTGCTCCCGATGGCTGTGGCAGCCAGGAGCAGGCCCCTGAATACAGGCTCCCCACCAGCCACCTGTGTGTTCGCTCTCCTGCTCCCATCGCTGTGGCGACTGGAAGCAGGCCCCAGAATGCACGGCAGCCCACGGGGCTCTCCTGCTCCCTATGGCAGTGGTAGCCAGGAGCAGGCCCCCGAACATGGGCTGCCCTCGGGGCTCTCCTGCTCCCAATTGCTGTGGTGGCCAGAAGCAGGCCCCTGAACACGCGAGTGGCTCACCAGCCACCCATGCGTTCGCTCTCCTGCTCCCAATCGCTGTGGTGGCCAGCAGGCCCTGCTGTGGGCTGCCTGCTGGCAGTGCTTGCCTGCTCCAGAGCAGTGTGACCTGCTCACAGGTTGCTGAGGTAATGCCTGCTCGGCTCATGTTGCCAGGGTGACACCACCAGGGTCCTGCCCCACCGCTATGGGCGCCGCCATTTTTGTCCTGGAGTGATGGTTAATTTGCATATTACTCTTTTATTAGATAGGATTCCTTTTTAAACATTCCTGAAGATGAATGAAAGTTAAAATGGTTGATCATAGATCAACAGCAAAATATAAATTGACAATCCAAATTATAAATAAAATTCTATTTAGGATATTTAACTGATTCTCCAAGTATAAGAATTAAGCTTAAAGGAAATAAATTTGTAGGCTTTTCTTTTAAACAAATGTAGATATTTTTTCCTTTGATTCTTTAAGCTTTAATTAAAAACATTTCCCTCTGGCCGGAGTTTGTCAATTCCTTTTATTGTCATGATGTCATGATTACAGGATCAAAAATGCTTAATTTACTTGCCATTCCCCACCTTATGTTATTCCCCACCCCTACTCAACATACAATTTTAATATTTTTAATAAAAGACTATTTACTTAGAAATTAAAATCTAATTGACCGTTTGCAATAATTGTTTTTTCTATACTGTCTTAATAAATGTTTAAATCCAAACAAGTTTCTTTACAACATGTTGATAATCACCAAGTTATATGTGAAAATCTGGTAACTCTAACCTTTTTTTTAGTGTTTAAAAAACACACAAAACTGCCTGTTAGATCCCTGAGTGAAATCCCAAAGAAGACAATGAATGATGCTTTTAACTCTGTTCTAAACAGAGCTAAGTGCACAAATTACCAACATCTTCCTCTAGCAGCAAGAGACACACAAAGCCAAGTGCAGCTACCACCACAGTTCTTCCCCTTTCTTTTTAAAAAAATAATTGCTGTCCTAAGACTTCCAGTAGTATGTTGAATAGAAGTGGTGAAAATAGGCATCCTGGCCTTGTTCCTGATCATAAAGGAAAAGCTTTCAGTTTTTCATAATTAGGCATATTAGCTGTGGGTTTTTCTTATATGGCCTTCATTATATTGTGATAATATTTTATATTCCTAGTTTGTTGAGTATTCTCATCATGAAAGGATGTTTAATTTTATCAAGTGCTCTTTCTTCATCAATTGAGATAATTGTATGGTTTTTGTCCTTCATTCTGCTAATCTGCTGTTTTATATTACATTGATTGATTTTCACTTGTTGAATCGTCCTTGCATTCCAGGGATAATTTCACTTGGTCATGACATATAATTCTTTTAATGTGTTATTGGATTCAATTTGCTAGTATTTTGTTGAGCATTTTTTGTATCAATTTTCATGAGGGATATTTGGTCTATAGTTTTCTTTTCTTACAGTATCTTTGTCTCGTTTTGGTATTAGGGTAATGCTGATGTCATAAAATAAATTTGAAAGTGTTCTTCCTTTTCAAATTTTGGAAGCATTTGAAGAGATTCGATGTTAATTCTTCAAATGTTTGGTAGAAATTTCCAGTGAAGCCATCAGGTCCTGAGTTTTTCTTTGTTGGGAGATTTTTTTTATTATTGATTCAATCACTTTACTATTTATAGGTCTGGTCAGATTTTTATTTCTTCATGATTCAGTCTTGGTAGGTTGTATGTTTCCAGGAATTTATCCATTTCTTCTAGGTTATCCAATTTGTTGATGTATAACTGTTCATGATAGTCTGTTTTTATTTTTGTGGTATTAGTTGTACTGTTGCCTCTTTCTTTTCTTAATTTTATTAGTGGATCTCTCTCTTTTTTCTTAGCCTGGCTAAGATTTCATTGATCTTTTAAAAAACCCAACTTGTTTGTTTACCTTTTCTATTATTTCCTTATTCTCTAACTATGTTTTTTATTTTACTTTTCAATTACAGTTTACATTCAATATTATTTTTTATTAGTTTCAGGTATACAGTACAGTAGTTAGACAATCACATACTTTACAAAGTGTTCCCCCTGATATTTCCAGTACTCACCTGGCGCCATACACAGTTTTACAATATCACTGACTATATTCCCTATGCTGTACTTTTTACATTCTCATGACTATTTTGCATCTATTTTGTTTACTTTTGCTCTGATCTTTATTAATTCTTTCTTATGCTAACTTGGGCTTTAGTTTTTTCTTCTTTTTCTAGTTCCTTGAGGTATAAAGCTAGGTTTCTTATTGGAGATACATTTTCTTTTTAAAATGTAGAGATTTACTGCTATAAATGTAATTTTTACTACTGCTTTTGCTGTACCCATAAGTTTTGGAATTTTGTGTGGTTTGTTGTTTTGTTTTTCTTTTCAAGATGTTTTCTGATTTCTTCTTGACCTACTGTTGTTCAAGAGTGTATTGTTTTATTTCCACATATTTGAGAATTTTCCAGTTTTCTTTTTGCTATTAATTTCTAGTTTTGTTCAACGGTGGTTGGAAAAGATAGTTGGTATGATTCCAATTTGTTAAGACTTGTTTTGTGTCCTACCATGTGATCTGCCTTAGAGAATGTCCCATGAGCACTTGAGGAAAAGATGCTATTGAGTGGAATGGTCTGTATATGTCTATAAGGCCCAGTTGTTCATTGGTGTTGTTAAGTCTAAATTCTCATTCTTGAAAAAATTTAGCAAGTGAAGTAAATGAAGGGAAAAAGAAAACATCTTTATATAAAGAATTTCTATCCGAAATCACAGCAAACATTGTATCTAATAGTGACACATTCAAGTCAGGAAGAAGATAAGGATTTTCACTCTCATTATTTAACATTATAATATTATAATGGGATCCTAGACAGTAAAATATGACATGAAAAAGAAATATGAGGGATAAACATTAAAAAAAAGATGAGATAAACCAGTGTTATTTGTAAATGAGGAGATTATCCCCTGAAAACCTATTATAATAAAAGAACTGAGTAAGATAATGAGGTACAGCCCTGACCAGTTTGGCTCAGTGGCTAGAGCATTGGCCTGCGGACTGAAGGGTCCCAGGTTCGATTCTGGTCAAGGGCATGTACCTTGATTGTGGGCACATCCCCAGTAGGGAGTGTGCAGGAGGCAACTGATTGATGTTTCTCTCTCATTGATGTTTCTATCTCTCTCCCTTCCTCTCTGTAAAAAAAATCAATAAAATATATGTATTTTTAAAAAGATAATGAGGTACATTTGCAATATACATTAACTTTCTCTTCTGCTTAAAAATAATCAATTACAGAAGGAAATGGGGTTGGGGAACAGCATTCATATTAACAACCAAATTTGGAAAAGTTCTCAAAATAAACCTTTTAAGACATGTGTAAAATCTGTATGGACAATACTAGTAACTATAAAACTTTAACAAGAACAAAAAGACCTAAAAAATGGAGAGTCATAGCATATTCTTAGAGGTAAAATTCAGAATTATATGAATGTCAGTTCTCTCTAGATTAATCTCTAAATTCAGTACTATTATGATCACAATAAAAATGCCATTAAGTTGTAAGATGTTAATGGTAAAATCTAGATGGTAAGCAGATGGATGTTCACTATATATTTTTTTCAATGTCTCTGTATTTTTTTTAACTTTATGCCTTCTATATTGTTTGAATAAATAAAATTAACAGTGCAAATTAGGTGGCCAGCAAATGAAATGGTTGTGATTGCTCATTTAGAGGTGGGAGGTTTCAGTGTGACATGAACCAAAGAGGTAGGAGAGGGGTCCTGATATACCCATAGATGCCAAGACTTTGTCAAAACGGAGGCCCTAATTGGTATCATTATCATATCATTTACTTGGCAACTTTGTCTTGTTGAAGTAATTCAACTGGAACAATAAGTAATAACCAGGGAGGTGGAGGGAATATGACCACTCACTGTTTTCAAATACAATCAAATATGTATGTATGCAAGGGTTTTGTATTCACACATTCAACCAACTGGGGATCAAAAATATTTTTTAAGTTACATTGTTGCTCACATGTACCCCTATAGTTAGATCTACAATAGTTGTGCCTATATAGAACATGTACAGAGGAGGTTTTTTGTGTCACTATTCCTTAAATAATACAGTCTAACAACTATTTACATTTAGCATTTACATTGTTTTAGATGTTATAAGTAATCTAGAGATGATTTAAAGTACATGGGATAAAGAGTAAAAGAGTATTTGATGATATTAAATATATATATAAATAAAGTATATGGGAGATGTGTGTAGGTTACATGCAAATACTACAGTATTTTATAAAAGGGGCTTGATCATTTGCAGATTCTGATATCCACAGAAGGACCTGGAATCAATCCGCCAAAGATACCAAGGGGACAACTGTATCAATTTCAAATCATCAATGGATTTGACCACTTCAATGGACCCTTAACACCCTGAAATCCATAAGGGAACAATTTGATTGAGGCAGAATCCTCAGAAAATGCAAAGTCTGACCTTGAAGAGTCGTAGATAGAAACATCCTTTAAAAATGCATATTTGTGTGAAGTTGCATATAATAGTTGAAATAATTAGTGATTCCCATGCACTGGAAGTGTCAAAAAGTTGTTCAGGGGCCATTATGTGCAAAGAAACCATAACAAAGAACCCATCAGGCTCTCATGTGAATTGAATCAAGGCTGAAAGTGATAGAATGCATGAATACCTTCTAGAATTGATTTCTGGCATAAGTCAAGTGTTCTCAACAGTGGTAGTAGCTGGCACTCTGAACCACTGCCAAAAACTCCAAATTAAACAATGGGTTCTACCTCAAGAGACTTCTGAAGTATAAGATAACACCACGTACAAGTGGATCAGTTTGCACTGATGGCGCCACTGCTCTGCTAAAAAATAAATCTGAGAAATTTCCATGACCAACCAGGACACTAGATTTTCTTCAATTCCATCACCCAGAGTGCTTCCTGGTCTGCAAAGCACTTTCACCTCTTTTGATCCAGCTTCATAGCCTCCTGAATTGGATATTATTGTCCTTTTTCCCATTTTAGCATTGAGGAGCTACTGAGCAAGAAAGGGGAGGTGATGTAACCAAAGTCACACAGCAGATTTGTGGTGAGACTGGTATTCTGACTCTAAATCTTATGTTCTTTTTCAGGCCACATTCACTTTGAATACCAACTGAATAAACCTATCACCTTTAATTATTTGGACATTTTTTACATGGGCAATTATATTATTTTGAGCCTTCCTACAGAGGGCTCAAAATTCTTAAAGCTCAATTATTCTAGTATTGTTATTTTTTAAAATTAAAATGACTTGACAGTGCTATCATGAGCCTTATTATTTATAACACTTTTGTACAGTCTGAAGAGGGGATGTATTATTTACTATTACCTAGGACTAGAGAACTCTGGTACAGTGGGCTAAGTGATGAGACCAAGGTTAGTCAGCAAGAATCTATAACAAAACTAACACAAAGGAAACTATCCATCCTCAGGGATGTGTGGGGCACGACCTTGGCCGTCCAACAGATCCACTGGCTAGAATCACCAGATTTCCCCTGAAACGAAGGCATTTAAAGACTTCAAGTCTGTTTCTAAACCCGAATCCTCAAGTGTCAAAGCAACGTCGAGCCCAGAGCTGGCCTTGTTTTGCTCTCTCAATAAGTGTCACAATACTTTCTGCACTTGGTAATTTCCATTCAGCGGAGGGATCAGGGCCAGAGCTCTCTACTTGTTTTCCCCCCTCAAACAATTCTTGTTTCTGTCAAGTCACCAACAGAAATAGCCTGCTCCAATCAGATGTTATCACCTCTGTAGTGAACACTAATTTATTCTTTCTCAAGCCAGAAAGGTGATTATAATATAAATAGAGAGGCCTCAGAATTAAAGGGACTTTAGAGACCACTTGAGATTTCAACCACTCATCTTTACATGAATCATCTTGAAATACCATGAGGTGGTTAGGATACCCTATATTTGAATATCTCTGAAGACAGGAGGTTGGCACCTATTGAGATAGAAAATATGTTGAATATGATTACTTCTTTAAGCATCTCAAAAAGTACCTTCCTGTAGGTTTTACTCACTAAATTTAATTTTTTAGTCAAAAAGAATCAAGGATTTACTATGAGCTAAGTAGTACTTGCTAGGTACTGGCTATACAGAGATTTTTTTAACAGATGCCATCCTGCAGTCAAGAAGCTAATAGTTCGTAGTGGATATCAGGCCATTCATTAATATTGTGGGGCGGGTTCTCCTTTTGGATACAGTGGATTTCTCTGTCCACCTGAACTGAAGTATATAACCAGTGAAATGTAAGAAATGTGTTATCTCCAGGGGAACGTTCTAGGGGAAATTTCATGCTTTGGTTCTCAATTTATTCTCTGGCCAAGCAACTGGCAATGTCCCTTACTGTGGCTACTCTATTAGCCTGGGTCCTAAAAAGGGAGAACAAAAGCTGACCTATAATGTACACACAGTGTGAGCAAGAAATAACCTGTTATTTTAAGCCATTGAGGTTTTTGGAGTTGCTTGTTACTACAGCATAATTCAACCCATCCTACCTGATACACAGCATAAGGAAAGCCACACAAACAAATTACCCAAACTCAAACACTAAGCTGAGTGTTGTAGTGGATACATGCACAAAATTCACGAGGGCAGGGAAAGACTTAGCACCCACCTAAGTTTTCTGGAGGGCTTGGGGAAGGCCTCACAGAGGGGATAGCCTTTGAATTAGAGGCTAAAGGATGAGTAGATACTACCAAGTAGACATGTTGAGAAAAGGGTGCTCTAGACAGAGGGAACACTTTATGCAAGGCCAGAAGGAAGAGAACACATGTTTGGAAAGTTACAAGGAGCTCAGTTTTGCTGGCAGGGGAAATCTAAATGCGGTGGATTTACCGTCAAGCTAATGAAACTGAACTTCCAGGACCCTATACCTTCCAAAGCCTGTATCTATATTTTTATAAATTTATACTTATACTCTTTATACTTTTTTTTTTTTACCTTAGGAGGAGCTCCCTTCTAATGCTCAGGTTCCATAAAAGCTGGACCTGCTTTGGGTGGGGTAGAAGGCAATAAGGAGGTGATTATAGGTCTATAGAGCAGATCTGTAGACCTCTTGATCTTCCACATGAGACCTTTCTTAACACTTGGAAAAAGGAATCGTGTTCCGTAAGAATCTTCTTCCCCCCTCCAAGCCAATCATCCCCACTCCCGCACTTGGTGTCACGAGTTGGAATATCTGTACCATCCCACTGCTCTTCTCCAAATGTGTTCTCACCTGCCTATCGCCCTCTTAGAAGTGGTACCCGGATCTAAATCTAAGTCTCCAGGTGTGACCCAAATGTATCTGTCACTTTATGAAGTTTCTTGGGTTATACTTAACCCTTCCATAAGAGTTGTTACCCAAACGATTCCATTTGTCATACTGTGACATTCACCAGAAAAACAGGGATCAGTGCTCTAGAATTTAGTTACATAACCAGTACCAGTATCAAAATACAACACATATTGTTTCAATTTAGGTTTGGCAGACTTTAAGGAGCAAGTTTGGTAGAGAAAAGGAAGATATTTCATTTAATAAATGTTTACCAAGTGCCCATCCTATGTGAGGCATTGTTCTACATGCTAGAATATGGGTGAAAAAAAAGAGCTATAAAAACTCTATCTTCCTGGAGTTTACATTTTAGTTTGAAGGAGAGACAATAAACTAAATAAACAAGTAAATGAAATTGTGTTAAAGAGTACTAAGTGCAATGGAGAAAAATAAAGCAGGACAGGGGACAGTGAGTGTGGTGGGTGGGGAAGGGATGAAGCTGCAAGTTTAAACATGGTGGTCAGAAGGCTCACTGAAAACGGCCAATGGAGCAGAGACTCAGAGGTGAGGAAGTGAGCCATCTGGATGTGTGGGAGGAGCTGGTGAAAGGATCTGGATGGGGGAGTGAGTCCTATTTGTTCAAAGCAGAGCAAGGACAGTCCAACTGAGTAGCAGTGGTCGCAGAACGAGCAGGAGAGGACAAGGCTAAAGAGGCGAGAAGGCTGACTGTGCAGAGCCACTGTAATGACTTAGGTTTCTCTGAGATGGGCAGTGCCATGTGAGGCTTGGAGCAGAGGCCTCACATGACCGGATCTGTGGCCTACAGGATGCTCCTCCTGGCTGTATTGAGAACAAACTGTAGGAAAAACAAGTGGAGAAGCAGGAAATCTGTCAGGAGGTTATGGCAGCAACCCAGGCAGGAGATGGTAAATGCTTGGACTATGATGACAGAGATGGCAGTAAAGAGAAGTGGCTGGTTTTAGAAAGTATAGCCCACAAGATTCCCGAGGGGAATGATGGAGCGTGTGAACAGCGTATCCATACGGGAGCCTTGACTTGGAAAGTTGTGATCTAAGCAACTGAAAGCATGGCATTGCCATCAAACAAAATAGGTTTGAACCTGCTAAGTCAGGTCTGTGCTGCTAAGACTGGACGGTCCCTTTCTAGGTGAAAAACTGGACTGAGCAGGTTTGGTCAGAAGCATTTCAGAGGACTAATGGGGTCAGGCTGCTAATGAGCAGGGGGGCTGTGCAATGCCAATATTCCCAGTGGAAAGACTTTGGTCTTTGCCAAAATCTGCTTGAACCAAAAGAGAAACTGCAGGAAGAGTGGGAGGAGGGAGGCTGGGAGCAAACCTAGGATACCTTCACCTTGAGAGCCAACTAATCAGAAGCTACACCCTCAGAGGTGTGAGACAGCTCCTTCCAAAGACAAACACATTTTGTTAAAATGTATTGGCATCCTAAATCTTGTTCTAAGTAAAAAGCAAAGCACTTTATTTAATTTAAAACTAAAAATTAAAACAAGTAATATAAATGGTTTGTTCTGAATATGGTTTTACTTCTGAATTACATTTGGTTTATTTTAATTGAATTTTCCCAGTGTAAGCCAGGACAGTTTATAGGCTAAAATAGTTTGAAGGCTAGCGGGCCTGCTTGAACCTCCCAAGAGCACTCATTGAAAAGGAACTCTGGCTCTCCTCTGTGAATACAGCACTCCTGTCCTTCCAGGCTGTTTGCATTGATGAACTGCTTCAATGGCCTCCCTACAAAGCCCATTAAGATTTTACACAAGAGAAAGGATGCTCGATTTCACTCCCAGTGAGAGAAATACTAATTAAAATCACTCTGATTCTCTTTCTTTCACTCACTTTGGAAAAGCTCAAAGGGTTTGACAATATACTTAGCTGACAAGGATTTAAGGAAATAAGGCATTCTCACACATTGCTTATAGGAATGAAACTTGGTAAAATCTCTATTGAGAACTATTTTTTAAGAGCTAACAAAATTATAAATGCCCAATCTTTTAATTCTGCCTTTAGGAATGTAGCATTGTACATGTGTGCATTCAAGCATGTATAAGGTAAGCCACTGGCAACACTGTGAAAGCAAAGGCTTGGAAATAACCTAACTGTCCACAAAGAGGAATGGCATAGTATGCATCTGTGAAAAAGAACAAGTGAACACTTTTTATATTGCTATGGAGTCATCTTTAAGATATCTTGATATATTTTTAAAGCAATGTGTATATACACTTAAAATATCTCTAGACAAACATATGAGAAACTAGTCATTGCCCCTGGAGGAGGGGTGGGGACAGAGAGAGAAGCTTTTCCTTGTGAACCTTTTTTAAATTCTAAAAAATTATAAACGTTCTATGTATTAAAAACAAAATTTGAATAAATATATAAATGGAAAAAAACATTTTCCAAAGTATGTGCATTGTTATTACAAAGAGTAACAAGTGAGAAAGTGAGTGGCTAATGGGGTTGAAACAGAGGTCCTGAAAGAGTATGTGACTGGAGTTGAATACTAGGCAGAACTTTATATCCAAACTACTAATACATACAGGTGGGCTTTGGGTTTCACTTCTGTAGTGCTGCATTTGCACTTCATCTACATCTAAATATAATCCCTACAACTAAATATATTCCTTTTGCCTTCAGCTTACAGGCATAGTTTTAAAACAACTTAAGAGACATCCACGATAGAGGAAGGGGACAATCCACGCAGGGCAATCTCTTTCCCATTAAAAAACCCTACAGCAACCTGTTATCCAGTCTCCATTTGAGTGTCGCCATGGTCTGAGACTCATTATCACAACTATTCCACAGCTCCTTTCTTACCTGGACCTGATTCCCAGGTTTAGATCTGTCCTTAAACCAACACAAAACAAGGCAACACTCTTCACTATGTGATCAGTCCATTTTCTATATATCAGCCTATCTGTCACAAGCTGATGATCGTCATTTCATCCTTCAGTATTCACCTCTGCATTGTAACCATCCTGAATTCATTCCACATTCTCCAGTGACCTGCTCTTTGAATATATTTTAACTTGTCCATGCTGCTCTCAAAATGTGGCAATTAGAACTGAACCAGCATTCAAATGTAGCCCAACTGGAGAGAATTCAATGAAAGCAGTGTTTTAATCATTCTACTACCACTAGTAATATCAGAAATCTATCTGGGTAGAAGTTCTATTTTCTTTTTCTCCCTGCACAGATGAGGAATTTGAGACCCAGTGGGACAAGGGAGCACTGCTGGAATTTGGCAGCACTGGGATTCTTTCATCACAGGGCCATGTGGGGACACATTTACACACACTCATTTACATTCTGACAGAGGAGTTCTGGGCTTTCTTCCCCTTTGGCTCTTTGAACTCTACCTTCTTGTCTTAGGAGGGAATGTTTGTTTCTTGTTCTTTGTTATAGCCATGCCACATGGGATCACTAGTGGCGCATGAGGTTCTTGTCGACTGCAGAAGGCCTGAGTGGGGACAACATCTGGGACCCCTCTATGTCTGTGACACCTCTCTCCCTAAGTATCACAGCTCTTGTGAGATCTTCTTTGATCACCCTTGTTAAATGTCTAAGTCGGCCTCCAAACTCCACACTGATTAGTCATCCTCTAACACAATTCCCTGATTGCCTCTCTATAGCATTTATCAGACTTCATCACTGGATCTTTATTTGCTTCTCCTACTTACTGTCTGTCACCCTAGGTTAGCTCTATAAAGTCAGGGTCTATGTCCACATTATCCTCAGCATCCAACACAGTGCCTGACACATAATACAGTTTTCTGAATGAACTGTATTGATTTCAGAGAGGAAGGGAGAGGATGAGAGATAGAAATATCAATGATGAAAGAGAATAACTGGTCAGCTGCTTCCTACATCCCTTTCACTGGGGATCGAGCCCGCACCTAGATATGGGGAATTGAACTGTGACCTCCTAGTTCATAGGTTGATGTTCAACCACTGAGCAATACCAACTAGGCCCATTTTAGGCATTTTTAAGTGTACAGTACAATAGTGTTAACTACATGCACAAGTCTCCAGAGCACTATTCATCTTGCAAAACTGAAACTCTATATCCATCCTAAATATATAAAAAGCCAGAGGCCATCACAACCGAAACAATCGGACGGATGACAAAACAGCAGGCTACGTGGGGCGACAAGGCCAACAGGGGGGTTAGTGAGGGACAACCAAATGACTGAACAGCAGGCTGTGTGGGGTGACCAGGTCGGCAGAGGGGGCAGTTGGAGGCAACCAGGCCGGCAGGGGGGTTAGTGAGGGATGACCAAACGACTGAACAGCTGGCTATGGAGCGACCAGGCCAGCAGGAGAGGCAGTTGGGGGTGGCCAGGCTGGCAGCCGGGGGGCAACCACCCTCCATGCACCGGGCCTCTAGTTGAACAATAACTCTCCTTTCCCCTCCCCTACTCCCTGGCAACTACCATTCTACTTTCTGTATCTAAGAATTTAACTGCTTCAGATACCTCATACAAGTGCAATCATGCAGTACTTGTGTTTGTGACTCGCTTATTTCACTTATAATAATGTCCTCAAGGTTCATCCAAGTTGTACCATGTGACAGGATTTCCTTCCTTATTATTTTTATAGAGCGAGGAAGGGAGAAAGAGAGAACACTGATTTGTTACTCCACTTATTTATGCATTCATTGGTTGATTTCTGTATGTGCCCTGACCAGGGATTGAAGCTGCAACCTTGGCGTATCAGGCCAACACTCTAACCAACTGAGCTACCAGGCCAGGGATGGGAGAAGCCCTTCATTTTAAGGCTGAATAATATTTCATTGTACAGACTACATTTTCTTTATCCACTCATCCGTTGATGAACATTTAGGTTGTTTCCATCCTTTGGCTATTATGAATAATGCTGCTATGAACATGGGTGTGCAAATATCTCTCTGAGGCCTTACATTCAATTCTTTTGGTTATATATCGCATTTATGTATATAACCACCCAAGGATGCCAGCAGAGCAGCACCAGTCATTGAAGTCATATTTGTCTTTTACTCTTGTCACCAAATTATCTCCCTCTCAAGTTCGCTTCCTAGTCCTTTCCAATGTTCTCCAGGTTCCTCTATTTTTAAGTGAATTCCACACATCAAATTTCAAATTTATTTCCTTGTCAAGAAGGAAAGGGAATCTATTAAACCTTTCCTTCTCCCTCTGTTGTAAAATATCCTAGGCCTGAGTAAAATGGCACTACAGAAAGCTAGGGCACAGCACCCTGGAACAGTGCAGGGCTGTGGCACTGTCTCAGTTGCCCCAGGACAGTTTTAATTATGTTCACTTTATGAGTAATGTTTTGCATGTTGTTAGTATTTCATCAAGAAGTTATAAGTTTCCCTTGACAAGTAAGATTAACTGGCATTCACTGGGTTTATCAGCCTTGTGACTTAGAGCCAGGATATTTCTATGCAAATCCACTTCCAATCTTATGATGCCCAACCAAAGGGACCAACTAAATTTAATTAAAAAAAAAAATCCACATTTTTCCAGAACTCTTCAAGATCATGGTCACTTTCACATCATTGTCCTGAGCAGGGCAGCAGAACAAAGGTGTTGAACACCAGAAGGAAGACATGCTGGAGGTCTCTGGGGGTGCTCAGCTGTCTCATGAGGAACCTTAGGGTGCCAAGGTCACCCAGGGGTAGGGAGAAATAATGGCCTCAGCACCTGAGCCTTCTCTAGTCTATTCAATATTAAAAAAAGAGGTAATATGTAAATAAACCCTCACACCCTCACAAGATGGCTGTCTAAAACCAGACCAGCAGAGGGGTTAGTGATAGACGACCAAACAACTGAACAAGCAGGCTGCATGGGGTGACCAGGCCAACAGGGGGGTTGGTTAGGGATGCCCAAGCGACTGAACAAGTAGGCTGCATGGGGCGACCAGGCTGGCAGGGGGCTTAGTGAGGGACGACCAAACAACTAAACAGTAGGTTGTGTGAGGCAACTAGGCCGGCAGAGGGATTAGTAAGGGACGATCAAACGACTGAACAGCAGGCTGCATGGGGCAACCAGGCTGGCAGGGGCACTGTGAGGGGCAACCAGGTCAGCAGGGGCACTGTGAGGGGTGACCAGGCCTGCAGGGGGGGCAGTTAGGGGTGACCAGGCCGGCAGGGCAGTTAGGGGCGATCAGGCAGGCAGGCAGGTGAGCAATTAGGAGCCAGCGGTCCAGGATTATGAGGGAGATGTCCGGGATTGGGCCTAAACCGGCAGTCAGACATCCCCCAAGGGGTCCTAAATTGGAGAGGGTGCAGGCTGGGCTGAGGGGATCCCCCGCCTGTGCCCAGGCCTCTATTTCATGCACTGGGCCTCTAGTAAAGTATAGTCAATCACTTCACAAAAGTAAGAGTGGCTTTGATTGTGCAAAATACAAAATTTCAACAACTATTTCTTCATAACCATTGTCAAACCGGGAACAAAGTACACATATCTCCCTATTCCTACTTTGACCCTCTCCCTAGGATATGGGAGGGCACACATGCAGGTGCAGCACTGATAACACTCAGGAGAGTTTGGGGAGACATACCTTCTAGTTCAAATTGGTAAGCATATTTATTTACTTTCTATGAGATTTCAGGAGCCTAAATAAAAAGTTCCTAAGAACTTCTTTTGATGCACCTACCATCATAAACTTGCTAAAAGTGATATTTATTTGTTTTTAAACAAAAGGAATGCTTTAATATTATGTGTTGTTTCCATGATAATCTTGGACAATAAATTTTCATTTGACTTTACTTAAAATATTACTTAATTTTCATAAGAATAGAAATCATCCTCTTAATTGGTCCCCTCCCCTTTTATTTCTCCTCTCCCGCACAGAGCCAGCCTCCACCATCCCACTTATTTAACTTCCTTGCTTAGTCAGTCTTTGGCACACTGAAGGCTCCATTTCACCCTCCCATTCTGCCCAAACTACTTGCAGCAAGGTCACCAGTCAAGTGGCTCTCTCCAACTCCTTGGCAAGTCTCAGAGTCATTCAGGCCCCAAAGGAGGTTAAGACCCATGCCTCTAAAAGCCCTCCACAAGGGAGCAAACTCACCCCTGCCCAGGGCTTTGCAATCTCCTGTACCCAAGTGACCTCCAAATCACCCTGAACAGGCTTGAATTATATGCCAAGCTCCAAATCCATCACTTCCAACAGCCACTGGTCCCTGTAGATTTTTAAAAACTACACACATAATTTCTGCCTCCTTACTTTGGCATTTACCCCTCAAGAAAAATAAACCTAAACAAAATAAGCAAAACAAAAAATCATCCACCATGTTCTACTGCCTACATCTTTATCTCACTTCTCACCATGTATACAGATTTCCAAGCAAGAGATCCAATCTCCAAATCATTCATGTGTCCTTTATGCAGCTCTCATGTCTTTCTCTTATCCGGCTGCCATCACATCCTATAAATCTAAGAATGTTTCAAATCTGACCTCTTATCTCCATCCATGTGAGACACAGTCCAAAGGAGCCAGACAGGCCTGGTTTATATCCTGATTCTGCTACTTATGAGCTCTGGAACACAAGCACAGTACTTGTACCTTCTATGTCCCCATTTCTCCCTCTTTGTAAGTGGAGATAATAGCCTCCATCTCTCAGAGCTCTTGCAATAATTATGATACAGGTGTGAGTGCCCTAGCTGGTGTTTATCAGTGGTTAGAGCGTCGACCCGGCAAGGCCAAAGTCCACATATTTGTGTTGCAGGATAGTCCCTAGCCTCAGTTGGGGTGTGTGTGTCTCCCCAGGGAAGGCAACCTATTGATGTGTCTGTCTCCTACCGACATTTCTTTCTCCCCACCTTCCCTCTCTAAAAATTAATAGAAAAATATATTTGGGTGAGGATTAATAAGCAAACAAACAAAAAAAAGATATGGGTGTGAGGGGTACAACACCATGCCCAACACATAGCAAGTACACCACAGGCAATGGCTATTGGCATTATCCTTGTGTCTTCGACCATAATTCAGTTGGTTCTGGCTTGAAGTCCTACAAAAACCCTTCAAGCTCCTAGCCTTTAGTTCTCTCTCCTCTTCCGTCCATCTCTAACATTATCAACAGAGTCAACATCCTCAAAAAACAAATCTGTTCATGTCTCTTTGATTTAAAGAATTCCTACTTCCAATCAGAAGATTCTATTCCTATGCTGTTTGATACAATAGTCACTAGCCACATGTGGCTCTTTAGTACTTCAAGTGTGGCTTGTTCAGACTGAGATGTATGGCAGGGTAAAATACACATTAGATGTGAACACTTAGTATGAAAAGAAATGTAAAATATTTCAATAATTTTTTAATAGTACAGAGTTCTTTATTTAAAGAGGAGCAGAACAAATGCTGATCTGGTATCTTTTTTACAAAAACAATTTTCACATTATGCACACTGACATAGAAGTGAAAGAGAATGACTGAAACTTAAATATGGAAGAATTTTTTATAAACAAATCCACAATTTTATACATTTATCTTATTCATGCGTCACTGAAAAATCAGCAACTATTATGAAATACAACAAATTATATCAAAAAGAACCCCAAAACTTTCATAACAAATTATATAAAAAAGCACCCCCGAAATTTCATATATATCCAGGTATGAAAAGTACTATATTCTTTTAAAAAATATATTTTTATTGATTTCAGAGAGGAAGGGAGAGAGAGACAGAGATAGAAACATCAATGATAAGAATCATTGATTGGCTGCATTCTGCAAGCCCCCTACTGGGGGTAGAGCCCACAACCTGGGCATGTGCCCTGCCCAGGAATCAAACTATGATTTCCTGGTTTATAGGTCGATGTTCACCCACTGAACTACACCGGTCGGGCAAAAATACTGTATTCTTGATGTTTTCACGTCCCTGTCTTCTGTGTCCTCATGTATCACACATTGTTTCCTTGGATAAATGCATCCCCATATTTATTCTTCAGTTGTCCATTTACATATTCTTGCCAAGACTATCTTTATGCAGCCATCCAGGCAAGCCAGGCTCCTTCGATAATCCACTCAAGAATTTAGTTTTACCACCACTAGTCTTCAGTGATTTGCTTTAAGAAGTCGCTGGGGGTTTGTTTCCACAGACTCATTGTAACAATCCTGATCAGAAATCTCCTGGCTGGGACCTGGAATCCCCACTCTAGGTGTCCCACAAGCCTGGCTTCTGCCAACAATGGGATGAAACCCTGATCTTGTATTTTTTAGATCAGCTTTTTAAACCAATATGCTTATATTTTTTGGTAGTTTCTAATTTTTTCTTAGTCCCTTTACTCATGCCTCCTTTCTCTCTTTTCCCATATGGAATTCTATGGTCTCAGAAGTACTTACATCATTTTTTTAGAAGGAAGGGATTTTTAAAAAATATTGTGGCAAAATACATATAACAAAATTTACTCTCTTGACCATTTTTAAGTGGACAGTTGAGTGGCACTAAGTACCTTCACATTGTTGTGTAACCATCACCATCATCCATCTCTAGACCTCTTTTCATCTTGCAAACAGAAACTCTGTACCCATTAAATAAGAACTCATTCCCTTCTCCTCCCAGCCCTGAAAACTACCATTTTGCTTTCTGTCTATGAACTTGACTATTCTAGGTACCTCATATAAGTGGAATCATATATGTCCTTTAGTGACTAGCTTATTTTACTTAGCATAAGTCTTCAAGGTTTAACCATGGTGTATCAATTTCCTCCATTTATAAGGCTGAATAATAGCCCATTATATTGTATATATCACATTTTATTTATCCATTCATCCATCAATGGCCACTTGAGCTGCTTCTATTTTTTGGGCTATTGTGAATAATGCTGCTGTGAACCTGGGTGTACAAGTATCTCTTGAGTCCTTGCTTTTAATTCTTTTGGATATATACCCAGAGGTAAAATTTTACCCAGAAGTGGAATTTCTGGATCAAATAGTAATTCTATGTTCAACTTTTTGAGAACTGCCATACTGTTTTCATAGAAACTGTACCATTTTACATTCCTACTAACAGTGACGAGGGTTCCAATTCCTCCATATCCATGCCAACGTTAGTTATTTTCTGTTTGCTGTTTTTTATAGTAGCCATCCTAATGGGTTGCGAGGTGGTATCTTTCTGTGCTTTTGATTTGCATTTCTCTAATGATTCGTGATGTAGAACATCTTTTCATGTGCTTATTAGTCATTTGTACAACTTCTTTGGAGAAATGTCTATTCATGTCCTTTGCCTATTTTTAAATCAAGTTGTATTTTGTTGTTGAGTTGTAGGAATTCTTTATATATTCTGGATATTAACCCCTTATAGATATATGATTTGCAAATAATTTCTTCTATCCCATAGGTCAATTTTCCACTCTATTGAATATGTCCTTGGAAGCACATAATTTTTTTAATTTAGATGTAATACCATTTATCTATTTTTTTCTTTTGCTGCCTTGTCTTTGGTATTATACCCAAGAAACAATTGCCAGATCAAATGTCATGAAGCTTTTCCTTTATCTTTTCTTCTAAGAGATTTATAGTTTTAGCTCTTACATTTAGGTCTTTATCTATTTTAAATTAATTTTGGTATATGGTGTAAGGAAAGGGGCCAACATCATTCTAGGTTTCTGGGCATTGGTTGTTGAAAGGACTATTCTTTTCTTACTGAATCTTGTCAAATGTCATTTGACCGTATGTGTAAAGGTTTATTTCTGGGCTTTCTATTCTATTTTACTGGTATATATGTCATTAATAATTTTTAACATTAAATATATGTTGAAACAATATTTGGGATATATTAAAGAATTCTTAAAATTAATTTCATCTGTTTCTTTTTACTTTGTCAATGTGGTACCTAAAACATTTTGAATCACACATGTGGTTTACATTATATTTCTACTGGACAAAGTTGCTCTAGATCAGTGGTTCTCAATCTTTTTTTTGGCCATGCCCCACTTAAGCATCTCTAAAATCCTGATGCCCGCCCTGTGACATGTAATTCTTATTATTCAAAAAGTGATCTCCGCCCTAACCGGTTTGGCTCAGTGGACAGAGCGTCAACCTGTAGACTGAAAGGTCCCAGGTTTGATTCCAGTCAAGAGCACGTATCTTGGTTGCGGGCACATCCCCAGTGGGAGGTGTGCAGGAGGCAGCTGATAGATGTTTCTCTCTCATTGATGTTTCTAGCTCTCTATCCTTCTCCCTTCCCCTCAGTAAAAAATCAAGAAAAAAAAAAATTTTTTTAAAAAGTGATCTATTCACATGGAGGAAGCTTAAAAGGCCATTAACTTGCTCTAAGCAAGCTTCCAAAGAACATGGCATCCATGAAAGAGAAAAATAAAAGAACAAAAGGACAGTTGAAGTACTGCAGAAGAAATCATTAAGAATTAAAATAATAATCTAATCTAATAAAAGAGTAATATGCAAATTAACCATCACTCCAAGACACCTAAGCCACACCCACCAGCCAAACCAAGCCCACCACTCAATCAGAGTGGCTGTATGCAAATTAACCCAGCCAAGATGGCGGCCAGCAGCCATGGAGCTAGAGCTAACAGGAGGCTTCTGTTGCCTGCCTAGGCCAGCGGGTCCTCTGCTCAAGGCAACAATGTTTCAATTATAGAAGATAAATAAACCCCAGAAACCTGATTCCAGCCAGCCTCACTGGGACCTTGGGTCAATGGGAGCTGTGGGCAGCCTGAAAATGGCCCTCAACCCCTCACCCAGGCTGGCCACACCCCCATGGGGTGAGGGTCCCCACTTGGGGGCTTGGCCAGCCTGCAAACAGACATCAGCCCCTCACCCAAGCTGGCCAAGTACGCCAGCAGGTGGACATCCCCTGAGGGGTCCTAGACTGTGAGAGGGCACAGGCCGGGCTGAGGGACCCATCCGAGTGCACAAATTTTCGTACTCCAGGTCCCTAGTAATAATAATAATATGAAGTGATATGAAAAATAGCAAATGAAGTTTCAAAACATATAATAGAGAACTGAAATGTGTATATATTTATATACTGTATATGAGGCTCTAGAACCACAAGAAATGCAAAAAATTCACTGCCAACTCATTCTCAAATTACTCCCCTTAAAAATCAAATTGCTTCCCTGTGGGGGGGGTGCCCCCATGTTGGGAACGACTGCTCATGTTATGAACTTGGGCCACCAATCAGTGTGAACAACTGACACCATGGGATTAAATGATAGTCTGCAAGCTGCCTTCTCTTTGTGTTACTACAGTGCTCAGGGAGCAGGAGAGTGGAGTGGTTGACAATTGAAACTCAGGTTTCAGTCTTCAAGAC
>PVJC01013015.1:0-13097 GCA_004026665.1 Murina feae
TTCTTCATATGTTTTGAAGTGCTGCTCAGTAAGTGCATGTGCCATCTGTTGGAACAAGTGGTAATCTGAAGGAACAAGGTCTGGTGAATATGGCAGGTGGGTTAATACTTCCCAGGCAAGATCATTTAACATGTCTTTAATGGTTTTGAAGTGTGTGATGCTGTGTTATCATGAAACAAAAATACTTTGCTGTGTCTTCTGACCCATTCTGGTCATTTCATGATCAAAGCATTGTTCAAATTGATTATTTGTTGTGGGTAGCGATCAGTATTAATGGTTTCACCTGGATTTAGAAGCTCATAATACACCACATGTTCCTGATCCCACCAAAGGCAGAGCATTGTCTTCTTTCTGAAGTGATTTGGCCTTGCAGTCGATGTTGATGGTTGACCTGGATCAACCCATGTTTTTGTACATTTGGGATTCTCAAAATAAGTCCACTTTTCATCGCCAGTCACAATTCGATGCAACAAAGACTTTCTTTTGTGCCACTGAAACAACATTTTACTGATGACTTTTCAGTTTTTCATTTGTCTTTCGTTCACTTGATGTGGCACCCATTTTCTTCCTTTAAAATCTTTCCCATTGCTTGAAAACAATCGAAAATTGTTTGCTGAGCAACGTTTAATTTTTCTGCAAGTTGTTTTTGAGTTTGACACGCATTTTCATCCAATAATGCTTGTAATTGTTGGTCTTCAAACTTTTTCGGTTGACCTGGATGTTCTTTGTCCTTCACACTGAAATCATCACTTTTGAAGCATTTAAACCAGTATTCACAAGTATCTTGCAATGGAGCATATTCACCATAAACTTCTCAAAGTGTACGATAACTTTTTCTTCAAAATAAAGTAATGGATAAAAAATTATGAACAACAAAGTGATAACAAATACATATCTATGAAGAAGTGAATCTAAAAATCAAATGAATAAAAAATCTGATGAACAGAACAAACCAATGAATGTAATAGAATCAGGGGCATGCAAAGGAAGTGGACTGACAATTCTCAGAGAGAAGAGGGTGTGGGGGGTACAGGAAGAGATTGGACAAAGAGCTTATACCTATAGATGAGGACGAGGGTGGGGGGCGGGGGCCTAGGATGGGGTGGGAACAGGGTGGAGGAAAAAGGAGGAACATCTGTAATAATCTGAACAATAAAGATTAAAAAGAAAAACAGCCCTTGCTGGTTTGGCTCAGTGGATAGAATGTTGGCCTGCAGACCAAAAGGTCCCAGGTTCGATTCCAGTCAAGGACACATGCCTGGGTTGCAGGCTCAGTCCAACGTGCAGAAGGCAGCCAATCAATGATTGCTTCTCATCATTGATATTTCTATCTCTCTCTTCATCTCCTTTCCTCTCTGAAATCAATAAAAAATGTTAAAAAAAGAAAACAAACAAAAAACTTCCCTCAAATGCTTTTTTTTTTGGCACAAAATTCAACATTTTATTTTATTTTATTTTATTTTATTTTATTTTTTTATTTCATTGCTTAAAGTATTACAACAAGTGATAGATAAGTATTACAACAGATGATAGATAGATCTCCATTTTTTCCCCTTGCCCTTCCCCCCCCTCCTCCCTAACCCCCAGTTTCCCGTGTCCACTGATTATGCTCCTATATCTATGATGTTAACACCTTCACAAAGTTGACATATGAAGTTTTGAAGTTTGCTGTCAATACAACAAAATAGCATACATATCAAATTGAATATATATCAAGATATGTGTACTCCATCTATCTATTAAAAACCTGCATTATTAACTGGTACACCTAGTATGTGCTATGATTACGATTGAACCCCCACACTTGGCGTATATGGAAGATGCTATAATCAACTAAACTTCCTGGACAGGACCTGTTTCATTTTCTATATGGGGCAAAAAGAACTTGGTCTTCATCTTGATATAATGAAAGATAAGGCTGTTTATTCACCATATTCCCTAGAGCATACTTGGCATAGCAGAGGATGGAAAATGCAAAAGAAAATGATTCAATAGCAAGCGCCAAACCGTGAGGAGATAAAACTTTCCGATGCTCTGAGGCACATTTACTTATATTCACTTGTCATCCTGTGTACCAGTGCCTTCTTGTGAGAGATATTGTTATGGGTGCATAATGGTATTCATTTTATCTATATCTTCTCAGAAAACAAAAGAAAATATGTATCAGACAGCAGCCAAAGAATTTTGATCCATCATTTCTCCTTCCTCCTTTCCTTTTTTGTCTTTATTTGATTTCCCTTTCCATTTCCTCTCCTTTTCATGTGCTCTCCCTTCTTTACCTCAAATCATTCCCCTCCTGTTTTATGTTATTAAATGTATAGAAGCATGAAGTTGGTAATAAAGAATTTTAAATCTTTCTACCTCCAAACAAGAATACAGAAATAATGGAAAATATAGAATCATTTGGGCCTTAGACCTTTTTCAGATACATCTCCCTGGCTTGAAGTTCTTGTGGGCTGAGAGAAAGCAGTATTATCTAGGACTAAAATAAAGTTACTATCTACACTTTAATTTTAAGATTTATTATAGGCTGCTGAGGTAGAAGTAAAGCTGTAAAACTGTTTCACAGGGCAATATTTTTCTTAACTGAAAGAGCTTCAGTTTGCTTGTCTGTAAAATGGGGATGATAATACTGACAAATAATTAGTAGATATTATGGGAGAGAGGTACCAGTTGTGAAAGGATGTTAAGTACCTTAAATTTTAATGCAAAAAATGTAGACTTAATTGTTACACAGTAGTCATCAAACTTTGTTTTTTAGCAGATTAGTTTTAAGAAAGTTGGTATGATGGCAGAGAATAACAAGGATTGGAATTAGGAGAGACTAAAAGCAGCCAAATTATTCAACATGTCCAAATGACATGTAATATAATAATCGTTACCCTGAATTGACTATTTACCATGAACTGGGTACTGTGCTAATAATCTTTTTTCCTGTCTTCTCTCCTTTAATTCCTTCAGCCTCTCTATAAGGTAGGTAACATTTGTTGTCTACATTCTACAAATGAAGAAACTGAGACACAGAGAAATTAAGAAATGTGTGTAAGCTATTACTTAGTATGAGGTCACCAAAGAAGAGCTAAGTAAGTGGCAGAACCAGGAGTTGACCCTGACAGTCTGGCTCCAGAACCCGCATGCTTAAACACTGTGCTGCACTATCTTTAATCTATCAGTCAGTAACTCCCCAAAGTACCATCCATATTCACCCATTATCATTACTTCAAAGAATATTTGACAATTTTAGGATTTTCTATGTAGAATAATTATTCACTTGTCTTACATTATCTGGGTATTAAGTGTCTTGAACTTACGATTTTTCTCCCAGAGTACTGAAACTATCCCTCAAGCATTTTTTAAAAAAAGATTACTTACAGTGCAACTATTACTAAAATATACTGTAAGCTTCACTGCCTTTATAAAGAAAAGGTTTCCTTAAATATAATTGACTCAGGGTATTTATAAGTATCAATAATTTTGCATTGGAAACTAAACCTTTGGAAACTTTTGCAGTTTGGAATACTGTATGAACCTATATTGAGTGACTACCTTCATTTCATGCTTCTTTCTTTCATTTTTTTTCTTTTGATTCCACAACTCGGTGATCCTCTCAATTGTTAGTAAGGGATTCATTTATCCTTTCACTGTAAGCCCTGAGACCACTAGTAGGTGCTTCTTCTCTTGTGATCTATCTTTGAGCACAGATGTCAGTGGATCTGTTGCTTGCTACTCTTTTTTTTATTTTATAACATAGATCCCTTTTCCCCTTTCCTTTTCTCTTTCCATTGTTTTTCTCCAATATCTCTCCTTCCCTTCCTGCTCTTCTCAGTTTTGCTGTAATCAGTGGTGGGGGAGGTGGTGAAGGTGTAGAGTTGTACAAAATTTTACAACTTTTCTCTGGCTAGTGAAGTAACCATTAACAACACAACCTATAAATTATGCACTTTTACTTCTTAGCTATTTTCATGATTTCTTTTATTTTAGGATTCAAGTTTGCTTTGAATAGCTAAGGTAACTGGACATCTAAATCTGGAAAACCTCACTTCTATTTTATTTCTATAACAAAAAATTCAGTTCAGGCATTTAACTTTGAAGAGTCTGTTGTATTTACAGGGAACTCATAGAACTTAACAAAAGGAAGATAAACAACCCAATCAAAAAATGGGAAACGGACCTAAATAGATACTTTTCAAAAGAAGGCAGAAGGAAGGCCAAAAAAAAATATGAAAACATGCTCAAAGTCACTAATCATCTGAGAGATGCAAATCAAAATGACAACGTGGTACCATCTCATACCTGTCAGAATGGCTATCATCAACAAATCAATAAACGACAAGTGCTGGAGAGGATGCGGAGAAAAAGAAACCCTCGTGCACTGCTGGTGGGAATGCAGACTGGTGCAGCGACTGTGGAGAACAGTATGGAGTTTCCTCAAAAAATTAAAAATGGAACTCCCATTTGACCCAGTGATCCCAGTTAAACTCATATAATGTTATATGTCAATTATATCTCAATTTAAAAAAACTTTATATGTTAAATATAAAGCAGGAATATATCCCAAAATATAGGAATATATCCCAAGAAACTAGAAATACCAATTAGAAAGGATATGTGCACCCCTATGTTCATAGCAGCACAATTTATCATAGCTAAGATTTGGAAACAGCCTAAATGCCCATCAGCAGATGAATGGATTAAAAAACTGTGGTACATCTACACAATAAAATACTATGCTGCAGTAAAAAAGAAGAAATTTTTGCCATTTGCAACAGCATGGATGGAACTGGAGAGCATTATGCTAAGCAAAATAAGCCAGTCAGTCACAGAAAGATAAATATCACATGATCTCATTCATGGAATATAATGAACATAAACTGATGGACAAAAACAGATCCAGAAACAGAGAAGCATCAATCAGACCATCAAACCTCAGAGGGAAGGTAGGGGAGGGTGGGGGTAAGGGGGAGAGATCAACCAAAGGACTTGTATGTGTGCATATAAGTTTAACCAATGGACACAGATAACAGGGGGGTGAGGGCATGAGTGGGGGGGGGGGTTGGGGGCTAGTGGGGAAATAAGGACACATATGTAATATCTTAATCGGTAAAGAAATTTAAAAATTTAATAAAGAGGGAAAAAAGAGTCTAAGTTGTGTTACCTTTAAATTAAATTACTTCAGTTCAGCCAACATGGCTCAGTGGTTGAGCATCGACTTAGGAACCAGGAGATCATGGTTTGATTCCAGGGGTTTGATTCCTGGTCAGGGTACGTGCATGGGTTGCAAGCTTGATGCCCAGTGTGGGGTGTGCAGGAGGCAGCCAATCAATTATTCCCTTCATCATTGATGTTTCTATCTCTCTCTCCCTCTTCTTCTCTGAAAGCAATAAAAACATATTTTTAAAAAATAGTTTAACCAATTAAAAACATATTTTAAATTAAATTATTTCAGTAGAAATATAATAGCAATGTAACTGATGTATTCCAAATATTTACCTATTACATAATCTAGACTTTCAATTATTTTCCATTTTAAAAATATGTCAATTCTGAAAATTTGTGTCTAGACAAAAACTTGCACATTGATATTTAGAGCACCAGGCAAGATGGTCCTTCATTGGGTGAATGGATAAATAAACTGTGGTCTGTTCAGACAATGGAATATTTTTCAGTGCTAAAATAAAGAGCTATCAAGCTATAAAAAGACATGAAAGAAAACTAAATGCATATTACTGAGTGAAATAGTTTAATCTGAAAAGGCTATTTACTGTATGATTCCAATTATATAACATTCTGAGAAAGGCAAAACTATGGACACAGTAAAAAGATCAGTGGTTGCATGGGGTTGGGTGGTGGGGAGGAGGAGTGAATAGGTGGAGCATAGGGGATTTTTAGGGAAGTTAAAATACTTGGTGTGATAGCGTAATGATTGATACATGTCATTATACACTTGTCCAAACCCATAGAATGTATAACACCAAGAGTGAACTATGTAAACTATGGACTTTGAATGATAATGATGTGTCTATGTAGATTTATCAGTTGTATCAAATGTACCGACTCTAGTGGGGGGATGTTGATAATGGGGAGGCTATGAATGTGTGAAGGCACAAAGTATATGGGGAATCTTTGTACCTTTTCCTCAGTTTTGCTGTGCACCTAAAACTGTTCTAAAACAGTAAAGTTTTTTTTAATTGAGATATAATTGAGATATAACATTGTATGAGTTTAAGGTGTACAATGTGTTATTCTATAACTTTAATAATTGCAATATCATTATCACCTTAGTATTAGCTAATACCTACACCATGTCACATAATTATCATTTCATTTTTTTGGTGAGAACATTTAAGATTGTGTCTCGTAGCAACCTACAAGTTTATAATACTATATTGCTGACTGTAATCATAATACTGTGCATTAGATATCTGTAACTTCATCATCTAACTGTCAGCCTGTACCCTTTGATTAATATCTTCCCAATTCCCCAAGCCTCAACCCCTGGTAACCACCATCCTACTGTCTGTTTCTATGAGTTTGTTTGTTTTAGATTCCACATATAATGAGATCATACAGTATTTCTTTCTTTTTCTCACTTATCTCACTTAACATGTTGCCCTCAATGTCCATCCATGATGAACACTTAGATTTAGATTATTTCTATATCTGGACTATTGTGAATAATGCTGCAGTAAACATGGGGATACAAATATCTGTTTGATACACCGATTTCATTTTCTTTGGATATATACCCAGAACTAGGATTGCTGGATCATAAGGTAGTTATATTTTTAAGATTTTTAATAACCCCCATACTATTTTTTGTAGTGCTTCACCAATTTATATTCATACCAATAGTATAAAAGTCTCCCCTTTTCTCCCATACTCACAATTACTTATCTTTCTATTTTATTTTATTATAGCCATTTTAATAGTGTGAAGCAATATCCTATTGTGGTTTTTATTTGCATTTCCTGATTATTAGTGATGTTGAGCAACTTTTAATGTACCTGTTGGGTATTTGCATTTCTGTTTTGGAGAAATGTCTATCTGTTCCTCTGCCCAATTTTAAATTTGATTTTTTCTGGTATTGACTTGAATGTGTTCTTAATATATTTTGGATATTGACTCCCTATCAGATGCATGGTCTGCAAATATTTTCTCCCATTCTGCAGACTACGTTTTTGTTTTCTTGACTTTTTCTTTTGCTCTGCAAATCTTCTCAGTTTAATGTTTCCCATTTAATTTATTTTTACTTTTGTTACTTGCATTCTTGGTGGTGTCATATGAAAAAAATCATTCCCAAGACCAATGTTATGGAGATTTTTGCCTGTTTCTTTTAAGAGTTTTATGGTTCCAGGTCACACATATAAATCTGTAATCAATTTTGAGTTAATTTTTGCAAGTGTTATAAGATATGAGTCCAATTTAATTGTTTTTAAATGTGTATATCCAGTTTTTACAATAACATTATTGAAGAGATTATCCCTTACCCATTGAATATTTTAGTGCCCTTGTCAAATAATAGCTGACTGCATCTATAGATTCAATGGAAATACCTTTCACATTTCCAAAGACGTTTTTCACAGAAGGAAAGAAATAAACAATCCTAAAATGTGTATGAAACCACAAAAGACCACAAAGAGCCAGAGAAATTCTGAGAAAGAAGAACAAAGCTGGAGGCCTCACATTTCCTTATTTCAAACTATACTTCAAAGTTCTAGTAATCAAAAGGGCCTGGTACTGGTATAAAAGTAGACACATAAAACAATGAACAGAGCAGAGAGCCCAGAGATAAACTCCTACATAAAATTTAAATAAAAAATTATGTCAGTTTCTGATTATCAGATCTTTTTTCAATTATTGTTATAGTTACTCTAGAAATTTGAAAAAGTATCTGAAAACTTATAGCAGTTCTTTTATAATTGAGTGGGCTTCCGTTAATGTTTGCTACATTTGTTTAGAAAATATTTGAATCATCTTCAAGATACTACTGAGTTAAATCTATAAGGATCATTAGCTTTTGAGGAAAGTCCTGTAGCATTCATGTTCTATATCAGCAGAACTAAGGCTTTGTTTAAAAGCAAAACAATAAATTGAAAGAGTAACTCTGATTCTTTAAAACAAAATATTTTTCCCAAAAAGTAAAACTACTTGCATTTATAGTTGTAAATACTTCTTCATAAAAGCACTTCCCTTTAAACCTTGATTTCAAATACTAAAATTCATGATCTTTATTTCCTTGATTTAAAAAAAAAGTTACATGATATCTTTCTGAGGACCTATCTACTTTTGGTTTAGTTTTAAACTGACAAATATTATCAAGGTCCATATAAATTAATGTGGGAAAAATAAATGCTTCCTGTGCCTTAAACTTATTAGAAAGCATAGGCTGCTTTATCACTAATGAATTTTCTTCAGCATAATCATGGAAAATGGCCCTTATCACTGCTCTGTTTAATAAGCTATTTTCATTTGTTTAGGAATTCTCAAATCAGAAAGGGGTATGTTCCAGTTTGTTTACCTTGCCTATAAACCAGGCCAGGAGACTAGAAGCAAATCTTCTTCAAAAGAAGAGCTTTATTTGATAGGAGGAAATCTTTAAAAGTAAGGTGAACCTTCTGATTTATACATTCAATTGGAGAGATGCCATTGCAACCAGCCTCTGGAACTATTTTGTATGAAGAATTACTACAAAGGTAATAATTTTTTAAAGAATAATGTCCCCCAGGAAATTGGATCACTTTAGAAAAATGAAAAGATATTATGAATGGCATGTGGAATGGTCCTACAGAATAAAACGTAAGACTCTCTCCACTGTGTCTGGGTCAGCAGGGCAGTGGTACTGGCTACATGTTACATTACCTTAAGGTCATCGTTATGGGTCATGAGGGGCTGGCCACAAAATGCAAGTCAGAGCATGTTTGAGTAGTCTCTGTCAATCACTGTGAATTTATGTAGTAGTCTTACGCAGTGAGATCATTTTGTTCATAATCCCAGGACCAAGGGCAGCATCTGTAGACCGTAGAGTGGCACTGGAGATTGAGGTTGAAATGTCAACACAGAAAAGTTCTCTTTGAAACCTCATGAAATCTGGGGCTGTAGTTGGTCTAACAATTGCAATATAGATGAAAAATGTACTTAAACCTCATGTGCCAATGTTCATCTGTCAATTAGTAGTGGCTGTCAAGAGCTTTATGTTGAGAAGTTATTCCCAGGTTCCTCTGGAGAGTGTGTTGAGATTAGGTAGCAATGTGTGCCATAAGCCTCAAAGTAGGAAGTGATTGCCACTAGGCAAATTTGCCAAGTGATTGCCATTCCTGAACTTGGAGTTGCTGCTATCTTTTCAGTTCAGTCCTATCAGTTCAGCCATAACTTGCATGGTGTGGCCAGCTCCTCATTGATTTCAATTAAATTCTCTCACTTTAGTAAGCCAGGGTAAACTTTCCCCATCCACTTAGGGAGGTTTTGAGGGGAATCTGGCCTTTGAGAACTATACCTACTTTTTCTGCTAATTGGTGGGACCACCCCTTGAAATCTGGATGGGAATGTGATCATATTATCTCTTTTTTCCCAAGGCTCCCTTTATTGTGAGACTGGCTCCTAACACCATGGTGCCAGTCTTCCACAAGCTAGGTGGGTTGTCACTCTCTGCTTTTAACTGTTAGTTACTTTTAACTGCTCAGACTAATCAGATGGCCTCACTTGTCTAGGTACCTATGCAAACTATGGAATATTTCTTTTCCTGGTAGCAAGTGTTTGCATACATCAGAATCAATATCTCATTGACGGTTGAAACTCCTATCTGTTCTCTTGTCTGCCTTGTCCTGTGTTTTAGATTCTGAAGGATCTCTTAGCCCCGAACCACTAGCTCAAGGCTTTACCAATCATCTTGTCATTTAGACTCCATCAGTTTCTTCTCTAACAGCTCAGACTTTGACTCTTCATTTTGTTTCTTTAACCCTGGTATATATGCTTTCCAGATTTTTATTTCCGTATCTACTTAGGTTTTGGCCCATTGCTCTCTACTGGTAACTATGAATCCCTTATTTATGTCTCATTGTCTCCTGCAACCTGTAACTCATTAGTTCTTAGACTGTGAATGTCACAGATTATGAAAACCTTTAGTTCCAGATTCCTTCCCTCTCTCCATAATGAACAGTTTCCCAATGTTAACAACAAACAAACAAACAAAACAACAACACTCAGATGAGTTAGGAGGTTGGCATGGATCCAGTGAATGAGGAAGGTAGCCTGTCCCACAGCATCAGTACAATGGCATCGATAGAAGAAATCAGGGTCTTCAGAAGCCAATCTGGGACATTTAGACCAGAGTAGCAAGGCTGCAGCTCCAGCAATGTCCTTTCAGGAGGCAGACAGTATAATATTTTAATGTAAATCGCATGTTTCAAACATGCATTGAACCAAAAACACAGAAAGATGGGACAGTAAGAATGTGCTTATGCGTCTGTCACTGACTCACCTAGAGTGAGTCAGTAATTTTTTAAAATGTAGGGTTCTATACTACAGTTAAACCAGTTTATATCCATGTTTGTGTATTCAGACATAAGAGCAAAAAGGTACTTTAGTGATCATATAGCCTCATCTCCTAATTTCACAGATGAAGAAACCAGACCCTGGAGAGGTTAAGTGGCTTGTCCAAGGTCACAGTTGACTAGTGGTACAGCTCAGACTAGAAAGAATCCAGATCATCTTACATGCATTCCTTTCTAGGAACTACTCTGTCTGTCCACAGTTGCATTGTTTTTAAATTATGAGTGAATCAGCTCACTTCAAAGGGCAAAGAATGAATGTCCTCCTGATTGAAATAATGCAGCCACAGGGTTTTGCAAAAGAAGATTGATAAATGTTATATGTGGTTATTTCTTTATTGTTGTTTTTCTGGTTTTGTGTCTGGATCAAGAGGCAAAGGAAGCTAAGAGAATAGTTGGAAGCAAGACAAGGCAATCCAATACCAGGGCACATACATTAGGGAAAGCAAACACACATTTGCTCATTGTTGGAGTGTAAATAGGCAATTAAATCAGTCTCTCTCAGTATATAGCCCAATACCAGCTGTTAGGATCTCTGTTTTTAAAATTCTCAGAACCCAGATGATGTGGATACTGATACTAAAGGAAGTGGACCATTCTATATTAAGTGCACTCTTTTTTTAAAGAGTACCACGGTAGCAGGTCAATTTGTATGTGATCCAAATATAGTTAGAGGATATGGCTATTCTTTTCACAAAGACAAAATGTAGACTCATGGTTTAATGAAACATTCCCTGACTTATTGGGAGACTGTTAATCTTCACCCTTTTACTTAGAATCACATGCAATCTGTTTATCTATTACCAAATTGTACCTGCCTGCCTCATCTGTTCATTTGCTGTTGTTATTGTTCATTCATTCAGCACTTATAAGTGCTTGGTACATTTAAGCCAGTACTAGATGTTAGAGATACAATGTGAAAAGAAGTTCAAATTATTGCTTTGGTTAGGCTGCAGTCTAGTGGAGAGAGGGGGGAGAGGGGGAGTTAAGTTTCAGTTAATCATGAAGGAAAAGTAGAAGCTGAGCAGTAGGTGAAGAAAGAAATAATATAAAACAGTGTACAAAGGCAAGGAGGTGGAAGTAGCCTCCTTCTGGGGACCCACAAGGTATTCAGTTTGTCTGACCTGTAGAGTTTGAGGGGTGGGGTAATGAAAGAAAAATCTAAAGAAATAAGCAGGATCCAGGGCTTTGTATGCTGAGGATGGTTGAAAGTTAGTGAAGGCTACTAAGTTTTAAACTTTCTAAATATTCTCAAACTCAACAAATGGCACATGGTAGGAGTAGTACGCTGTAGTAAAAAAGATCATGGTCTTTGGAGTCACACAAATTCATGTTGAACCATTTCTTTTTTTTTCTTAAAGAGTATGATATATTTTATTCAAACCTTGGGATTGGGTTCAACTTAAGAAAAACAGAAGATTTTAGAAGATACCTTGTTAGATCAGAAGTGAAACATTTCTTAACTGTATGCCTTACACAAGCTACTTAACTGTTTTAAGTCTGCTATTTTGCCTTTTATTTTATTTAAATTTCTTTATTGGTCAAGGTATTACAAATGTGTCCTCATGCCCCCAATAACCCCCAGACAGACAGCTTTGGTGGAAGGGAGGTTGGGGGTGAAGGGATTGAGCAAAAAACAGAAGGAACTCATGGACGTGGACAACAGTGTGGCGATTGCAGGGAGTGGGGAGGGGCAGGGAGGTGAAAGAGGGCATAAAAGAGATAAATGGTGATGGGAAAAATAAAATAACATTTAAAAATAATTAGTTGCTTTTGGTGGCTACAGCACAATGTTATTTCGTATCAAATTACTATTGACTAGTTCAAATTTAAACTTCTGATTATATACTAGTACTATCCATCATGATCAGACCTTCATGTTCTTTTCAAAATGTTGTTTATGCTTTCTAATGCATCATGTATCTCTCCCATCTTCTGCTATCTCCAAACATGACAGATCAGATTTCTCTTTCTTCATCTAAATAATTGATGTTGTTGAACATGAAAGAACCAGGTCTCCAGAACCAACCAACTCAAACAATATCATGATTTCTGACAGTTCATATACTCCTGAGCTGTGAGAAAATAAATTTTTGGTTTTTAAGCCCCCCCCCAAAAAAAAAGAAAAGAACAAGAACCAAAGAGTTTTCCATTGAAAATATTCTAGTACAGCAGTTCTTAGTTTCCAGAACCAATGAATTTTATTTAAAACTAGGGGTCCGGTGCACAAAAATTTGTGTACTCGGGAGGTCCATCAGCCCGACCTGTGCCCTCTCGCAGTCTGGGACCCCTCTGGGGATGTCCACCTGTTGGTGTGCCTGGCCAGCCTGGGTGAAGGGCTGAGGGGTGCTTTCAGGCTACCCACAGTCCCTTCAGGTTTTGAGTCCCTACTGGGGTACCTGACCAGCCTGGCTGAGGGGCTGATGGCTGTTTGCAGGCTGCCAAGCCCCCCAGTGGCGTCCCTCACCCCATTGGGGTGTGGCCAGCATGGGTTAGAGGCTGATGGCTGTTTTCAGGCTGGCCAAGCCCCCCAGTAACGTCCCTTACCCC
>PVJC01013015.1:13197-38800 GCA_004026665.1 Murina feae
CCCAGTGGTGTCCCTCACCCCATTGGGGTGTGGCCAGCATGGGTGAGGGGCTGATGGCTGTTTGCAGGCTGGCCAAGCCCCCAGTGGTGTCCGTCACCCCATTGGGGTGTGGCCAACATGGGTGAGGGGCTGATGGCTGTTTGCAGGCTGGCCAAGCCCCCAGTGGTGTCTCTCACCCCATTGGGGTGTGGCCAGAATGAGTGAGGGGCTGATGGCTGTTTGCAGGCTGGCCAAGCCCCCAGTGGTGTCCCTCACCCCATTGGGGTGTGGCCAACATGGGTGAGGGGCTGATGGCTGTTTGCAGGCTGGCCAATCCCCCCAGTGGCGTCCCTCACCCCATTGGGGTGTGGCCAGCATGGGTGATGGGCTGATGGCTGTTTTCAGAATTTCAGTCTGCCCACAGCTCCCATTAATCCAATGTCCCAGCAAGGCTGGCTGGGCACAGGTTTCTAGGGTTTGTTTATCTTCTATAATTGATACACTGTTCCTTTAAGCTGAGGCCTAGTAATGAACCTCCTCTCTGCTTCACCTCTGGCTTCTATAATGAAACAATGTTTAATTAGAAGTCAGGCCCGGCCTGCTGTTTGCTTCAGCTCCTAGGATTGAAACATTTGTTGCAAATATGATGTTCCCTGGAGCTGAGAGATGCCTAGGTGGCCCACAAACAGTTTCACTCCTGCTGAAATGGATGCTGCCTGTTTACTCAGGTCCCTGAGTGCCGGCCTCCATGTTGGCTGGGTTAATTTGCATACAGTCACTCTGATTGGCTGGTGGGCGTGGCTTAGGCATCCTGAAGAAATGGTTAATTTTAATATTATGCTTTTATTAGTTAGGATATGTGTATATACATATTTTTCTGGGACAATGCTCCACAGCTTTCATCATATTCTTAAAGGTGTGCCTCATCCAAAGAAAGTAGGAACTTGTATTCTAGATTGACATCAAAATACTCTGGCTACCATTGTTCTCAATCACTTTAAAAAATCTCCTTATTTGAATGCCAATCATTCCCCATCTTCAATGCATAGATATTATAAAAGACCTTATTAAATGCCTTTCTACTTGTATAATCTGCACACCATGTATCTCTGATTTTCAAGGTGATTGGTTATGTTGGAAAATGAAATGAAGTTAATTTAAGCTAGCCATCATTTATTTAGCTGCTTATGAACAGTTCTTTAAATGATCTTTTCTAGAATCTTTCCCAAGACTTGAATAATCAACTATTCATTCAAAAAGTAATTATATAGGCCCTGCTCTATATCAGAAACTATTCTAAGCATTGCGGATAAAACAGTGAGCAAGACAGATAAGGTCTCTGCTGGCATGGAACTTAGCTGGGGAGTCGGGAAATAAACAAACACACAAATAATATAGTTTCAGGTAATAATGAATGATCTGAAGAAAAGAAAATAAGGAAATGAAATAGAAAGTGACTGGAATGAAGCAGGGCAGGGAAGGCCTCTATTAGAGAATGGCAATTTAGCTTATTTCTGGTTAACAAAGTTTTAGTCTGTAAGTATGTAGGGGAAGAATACATCAGGCAAAGATAACAGCAATGCAAACGCCCTGGGACAGGGACAATCTTGGAGTGTTCAAAGAATAGAAAGAACATCAGTGTGACTGGAACATGGTGAACAAGGGAGCAATAATAAGTGATTGAGTTTAAGAGGGAGGTGATTTAGCAACAGCAATGGTAAAGAGTATAGACTTTGTTCTAACTGAAGTGAGGGTTATAAAAAGCAACAGTGTTTCCTGGTCTGATTTACATTACAAAGCATGTCTAATTGCCATGTGTGGAGAATGAATTGTAAAGGAGCAAAAGTAGAATGGAGACACTTTGCCTATTCTGTACTGTTGAATCTATCTTCTTTTCATCATAAAAAAAAAGAAAATAGTACATCTTTAGTAGTCTTCCATGATTTCATTTCTTCTCTATGATTCCTCAAAGATTATTAATATAGGTTCATCAACAGTATACATTCTAGTATTTAATTCACACATAGAAGGATATTGAAAGTCATTTAAAGCACCAGAACACTAGTTTTTTTTGCGAGGTGTGTCTGTGCATCTGTGTGTACTTTTTTGTTTCTTTCTAACAATATCTTTATATAAGTTATTTCTTAGTAATGTGTGTTTTTTTTTCCACACTTTTCAGCCTGAAAATGATTCTCTGACAGGAAAGACAGAAACAAAATAGGATTTAAAGGACTTTACTTTTCTCATGTCATCGCTCACCCTGGATAGCTCTCTGGTTTATGTAGATATTTCTAATTTTTTTTCTGTTACATCAGTATAATTTATAATTCTATACTTAGAATTGTCTTTTGAGGGTTTCCTTGAATCTTATCTTGAATTCCAGTATCCCATAGTAGCTCTGCCATTTCTTTTCTTAAATAAAGTATTTAACCACTTTGTGTCTATTTACTCAGCTATAAAGTGGAGATAGGTATAAAATATCTATCTTATAGAGTTGTTGTGAAGAGATAATAAATTAAACATTAAAAATGCTTTGACAATGAACAATGTCTGGCCAATAGAAAGTGTTCAATAAATATTAGTAGTAGTAGTAGTAGTAGTATTCTATTTGGGGCATGAATTTCAGGTTCCATTCTTCTTTCATACCACTTCACTATGACAGCCTTGCCATGTCTATTTTTGGAATCAATGTTAGATTTTCTTGACAGCTTTTTTTCTGTTTAAATTTTTTCATTAATTCCTGTGGCAACATTTGGAGGGAAATTGTGCAGACCTGAGTTTGAATCTTGGTTCTGACATTTTCTATCTCTGTAACATTGGAATAAGGATTATTGTGTTTAATCTTGAGCTTTCTTTTGATTAAAACAGGAGTAATACTATCTTTTACTGTAGTAAAGGCTCAATACTTTTGGATCTGCTTCCCTTTACAGTGTTTTGTTCTTTTGGTTTTTTTAGAGAGAGTAGAAGAGAGGGGGAGAGACAGAGAGAGAGAGAAACATCAATGTTAGAGAGACATGTCAATTGTTTGCCTCCGACAAATGCCCTGACCGGGGTTGGGGATTGATTGAGCCTGTACCTGAGGTAATGCCCTTGACAGGAATCAAACCCAGGATCCTTTAGTCCACAGGCCAACGCTCTAACCATTTAACAAAATCAGAGAGGGCTATAGTCTTTTCATGTTACTCCAATCTTCTTATGTTATTTGTAGGGAAAATGATAACTCTTTTTGGAATATAGTTCTTAAAAGAGGTTCTCTCCTTCAGTCTAGTGTTCTGTCCCTCTCAAGTTAGCAACCTTACACCTATTACTTGACAGTACTTGACATTTTACTGCCCTTAAATAGCCACTGGTTTTGTTGAGTTACTTGATACTTAGCAGTCTCCCATTGTAGTGCCATCTTGAGCTAGATTTGATTCATAATTTATGTCACAATCGATTTAGTTTTCAGGGAACAAATACATAGTTAATAAAAAACTTTTTTCACCAATGCCATTCAATAGTAATGAATTGAATATTGCTAGTTTGATCTATTTTTCCTTTACTTTAGTTTGTTCTACATTAGCCATAGTTTCCTCATTGCTAAAATAAAAATTACTACTGTACTTAACTCACAAGGTATCAGTGAAATTAAATAAGATAATTCAGGTACAGTGCTTAGCACAGTGTCTAACTCACAGTAAATGATAGTCACACAGACATCCTATATAATAAAGAGGGAATATGCAAGTTAACCATCACTCTGTGACAAAGATGGTGGCACACATAGAGGCCAGGCAGGACGCTGGCACCATCACCCAGGCAATGAGGTTGATGGTTTGCCCGCTGTATCTGCCTCCCAGAGGTTCACCTGCACCAGCAGCTCCTACATGTGGTTCCAACCATGAGGAGTGGTCAGGCCCCAGGGCCACCATCCCTGCCAAGAACCAGGAAGCTGCTTCCCCAAGGCTCAGATGAGAGCACATCTCTGCCTCTTGCTTTTCAGATCCACCAGGGCACAGAAGCAGAGCTCAGCCTTCATGGTCTCTCTGGAAGCAGCCTTCCAGGGCAGGTGAGTGGGCTGGAGGTCATGCCTCAGGCTCTGCACCTTCTGGTGGATGGGGAAGAGGCAGCTCAGCTCCACCTCCTCTCTCCAATCCCCTCTCTTTCTAACCATGGGCTTCACTGGGAACTTAACTTTCTTTGTTAAACAAGGAAATTCTGGACAATGATTATCCAACCTCTACAAACCCATCGAGAGAATACATCAAGGGCTGGGCAGTGACTGTGCACAAGCACACACCTTTCTTCCCACGGAAGATGGATGGCTGCTCAGAGAACTCTGTGGAACAGCAGGATCCACTGAGCAGTTCCTGGGCATCCAACAATGAGTGCGCCTGTGAAGAGGTTACTGGAGAAGGGTATCTCTCTGCCATAGGTGCTTCCAGCCAACCCCTCTGACACTCCCAACGAGGAGATTTCCCACGGAAACTGCAATGCAGGAAGAGACCTGCATTTTCTCACCACCAAGCTCTCTGAGAAACTAAGAAAGAGGCTTCCAAAGCTGTGACTGTGAGGACTTGACGCAAACCCACGCAACTGCCTCTCCAGCCAGTACCTGGTGCCTGCTATCACCCAGGGGTCTTCCATGTTCCCTTCACCCAAACCTATGACAGCACACCTCCATCACTGAGAGCTTAGGAGACCATGATGGAAGAAGGCACCATGATTGCTCCAGGGACGCAACAGTGGGGTGACTCAGGGTGCAGAGAACTGGCCGCATTCCCAATGCCTGGATCTGGTTACTGTGTGGGATCAAGGCTCCTAAAGCCCCAGGCCATGCCTTCCCCGTAAGCTACACACAGCCCCAATGGGCAATGCACTGCTGGGCAGCATGGAGCAGATGCATGAAACCCACCAGCCCAGGAATGAGCCAGTCTTAGGCAACTGGTCATGAACTGGCCTCTGCAGGTATGGCCCTGCTGGTCATCCCCACACTCAATTGCCTGCCGAGGTCCTGACCTTACAGTTTGGTTCGCTCCTCTTCCTCCCCTGCCCCTCTAGAGACCCTAACTTGTATATATATATATATATATATATATATATATATATATATATATATAATCATCTGAAGAAAGAATGATTCAAAAACTTCCAAATTTGGCAAAATATAGTAAAAAAATAAACCCACAGATCAAAGAATCTCAGTGATAGCAAGCACAGGACATAAAGAAAGCTACATCAAGATACATAAAAATCACATTGGCCAACACCAATGATAAAAAGAAAAATCTTTTAAGTAGTCAGAAGAAAAGAGACACACTATGCACAGGAATAAACATAAGGATTACAAAAGATTTCTCATCAGAAACAGTGTAAAGGGAGATGATAGTAGAGCAACATCATTAAATTACCCACAAGGTGGGGGGAATCCTCTCGATTTATAATTGTAAACTGAATGAAAATATTTTTAAAATAGTTAAAATATATTTTTCATACATAAAAGATTGATTTTTTTTATCACCAGCAGATTTGTAGTGTAAGGAATGTTTTAAAAATTCCTGCAAGCAGAAATAAAATTTTGCCAGATAGAAATAATGATCTATACCAAGAAATGGAAAACACCAAAGACAGTAAATGCATAGGAAAAATATAATAGAAGTTTCTTATTATTTAAAGATAATTAACTATTTAAACAAATAATAATATAATGTAGTTTTATAACATCTGTGAAAGTAAATTACATGACACCAATAGCACAAAGATTGGCCAGAAAAAATGAAATTTTGTTACAGTGAAGTTTCTATACAAGATGTGAAGTGGTATAATATCCACTTGAAGATAGACCATGACAAGTTAAAATCCTATATAACAAAGAGCTAATATGCAAATAGTAATCATACACTCATGCCATCATGCCATAACGGCTTAGACACTCAACACTGGGGAGAGAGGAATGAAGACTAGCCAGGTTGCGGCCCAGGAGAGGGACAAGCCTACTGCCCCAGGGTTCCGGGTGCCAGCATCTACGCCTGTGCCTGTGGCTCAGGAGAAGGACAAGCCACATGCCCTATTGTCCCAGGTGTCTGCGGCTGCAGCCTGGGTGAAGCCGCCCGCCCATGGTCCCCTGCGGCTGCGGCCGGCCCAGGTGAAGCCAGCCTGGGTCCTAGGTGCCTGTGGCTGTCCAGAGGGAGGGAAGACCAGGTCCTGGGTGTGGAGTGAGGCAAAGGCAGTTAGGGGCAATCAGGCAAGCAAGGGAGCAGCTAGGGGAGATCAGGCAGGCAAGCAGAGGCAGTTAGGAGCCAGTGGTCCCAGATTATGAGAGCGATGTCTAACGACCTATTTAGGCCCAATTCCTGTGGGGTCCCTGATCGGAGAGGGTGCAGCCTTGGCTGAGGGAATCCCCTCTCTGTGCACAAATATTGTGCACTGAGCCACTAGTAGATATATCTAATCTAATAAAAGAGTAATATGCTAATTGCATCACTCCACTACATCCCAAGCGATCTCACCAGGCAATCAGAGCTACTATATGCAAATTAACCTGAACAAGATGGCAGCCTGCAGCCACAGAGCTAGAGCAAACAGGAGGCTTTGTTACCCCAGTAATGGAGGAAGCTGCCTGCCTTGGCCAGCTGTGGCCTCCGCTCAAGGCAACAAAGTTCCAATTATGGAAGATGAATAAACCCAGATACTGATTCCAGCCAACCTCGCTGGGAGCTTGGGTGGCTGGGGTTTGTGAACAGCCTTCAAACAGCCATCAGCCACTCACCCAGGATGACCACACCCTCATAGAGTGAGGGTTCCTGCTGTGGGGCATGGCCAGCCTTCAAACAGCCATCAGCCCCTCACCCAGGCTGGCCAGGAACCCCAGCAAGGAGCCCACCCTGATTCAGGACACCCTTCAGGACAAACCAGCTGGCCCCCACCCATGCACCAGGCCTCTATCCTATATAATAAAAGGGTAATATGCAAATTGACCCTAACAGCAGAACCACTGGGAATGACTGGTCACTATGACATACACTGACCAACAAGGTGCAGATGCTCAATGCAGGAGCAGCCCCTGGTGGTCAGTGCACTCCCAAAGGAGGAGCTCTGCTCAGCCACTGGCCAGGCTGATGGCTGCCAGTACAGCAGTGATGGTGGGAGCCTCTCCTGCCTCCTCAGCAATGCTAAGGATGTCCAACTGCAGCTTAGACCTGCTCCTTGCTTGCAAGTGGACATCCCCCGAGGGCTCCCGGGCTGCCAGAGTTACGTCTGATTGACAGCTTAGGCCCAATACCCCAGGGAGTGGGCTTAAGCCAACAGGTGGACATCCCCTGAGGGGTCCCAGACTGCGAGAGGGCACAGGCCGGGCTGAGGGACACCCTGAGTGCACAAATTTTTGTGCACTGGGCCTCTAGTAGGTATATATAATTATAGATGTTGAATCATATGGATCTGAATTAAAATCCCAAAGCTGATGCTTGTTAGTTATACTGGGAATCCCCATTCCTTCTGATTACCACTGAAAATTTACTGTTCTCACATTCTCTTTCCTTAACCCATTCCTTCTCAGTTATAAAACTGTCTATATAATGTATGCACTCAAATAGAGAATTATTTGCCTCTGCCCTTGCGTAGGGTAAGACCCCTTATCTCTATGAAGCAGGAAAATTCATTATCTGCCTTCTACTGATGAGGAAAACTAAAGCTCAGAGAGGCATATTCTAAGTCATTTGGTGTTCCTGCTGAATTATAACCTCCCCCAATCAGTGGTACTGAGCCTCTCTCTCAAGGTGCACCAATTCCTACTAGCCCTTGGTCTAGGCTTCACATTTAAATTATATTATCTTGAAGCTCTGATACTTTTCCTGTGTATGCCAGCCCTTGCTAGTCTCTTCCTACAAAGCATTGAATCCTATTCCTTAGACCTACAATTTGCTGACTCAAGAGGTCTGTTCTGAATGAATCATTTGCCCTAGGCTATCCTGCCTCACTTCAAGAATTGCCTGCTTGGAACTTTAGTTGATATATTCCACAGGGGAGATTTACTGTCCTGACTATTGAGGCCAGTTGGAGCCAGGTATGAGATACTCACAGCCTACTCTGATGTTTAATCCTCACACATCACTTGGGCCCATGCTACTATGATCTCATCAAGCCTAATGCTGAAACCCATAGGAAATGAGAAAAGGATAATTTCAGTCAATGTGGATTAATCTTCTTTGAATAAGGCCCTTCTTTGAGCCTTTTAAATTTCACAGTACATTGCTCTACTCATTAACTCTATCATTCGATCTGGAAAAGCATTATACAGCACTCTTTCATTATTGCCAATGTAGAAAAATGATTTTGTCCAAATTAATAATCTTGCAATATCAGGATCCTAATCCTGCTTGTTCATGATGCTTCTTTCCTTCAAAATTCTTTGATAAATAATGTTAAAACTAGAGCGATATTTTTTAGACTTGTACCCCAAAGGGGGGGAGGTGAGAACTTAAAAACAAATATAAATCTATGGCTCTTATAGTAATAAATGACATTCTTTTTATTTTTATAAATGTCTTCTTTCTTATGGGCACATATTTTATTGTTCTCTCTATGTAACTGTATTCACTCAAATAAAGAGCTAGCTATTTGCCTCTGCCCTTGGATGGGATAAGACCTCTTATGGCCCTTATGATGAACATGAGCTTACCTAATATGAAAGATACTGTCAGATGTTGACATTCTGGGAAGTCTCACTTTAGCTATGAGTGTTCCAAAATAAAACAAAGTGCCAACTTTGAGGGGAAAATGAGAGAGAAAATCAATACTGAAGAAAGAGAGAAGCCATCTTTCAGACTTTGGATATGATGGAATTGAAGTAACTTCTAACTCTAAGGATTTCTGAGATTTTTTTTTGCTTTGCAACTAACACCATAAAATTTATATAGTTGATGAAAGAAGAGAATAAACTTTTATGTTCTGATCTATTAAATTGATTTATAGTTTGTAGAGATATTTATCAAGGGATAAAGATTGTGAGGTTCTCAGCTTCTTGAAGGTTTTATTTATGGTTTGAAGTTTATTTTGGTACTGAAAAGAGCTTAAATTCGAAGAACATTAGTTTTAATCTCTAAATCTTAACGGAGATAAATTGCCTTAGTTTGTGAAATCCTACTCTTAAGGGAGTTGGTAATTTACAATGAAAAGTTAGAACAAAGGTAATTAAAGGTATAGAAGTTAGTGATCAATCACCTGAAAGTGACCAATCACCTTACAAGTGTCTTTAATGTGCCCAGCACTGTGCTTGCAATTGTGCTAAATACAATTATCAATTTTTCCCAAGGAGATAAGATCGAAGGAGATGTCATCTTATATCTTTTGTTATATATTATTGTATACACGTCTTAAAAGTTTCTACTCTAAGTTGAACCTAAAGCAGGTGAATAAAGGCAACGAACTACCAGCTTGCTTAATGTAAAATCACAGAATTGTGGGTTTGGATTCATGATTTGGAAACTGTCAGGAAAGCAGTAATGGGAAAAATAATCAAGCAAGGGCTCAATCATCCTAATTATGATCATACACCAGTGTTAGTGTTTGCTACTGTCTTCTCAATCAGGAGAGAAAAGTATTATGGGGGAGGAAGGCTCGAGACCCTGATGAGAATCAATATAGGGACATGCCCTTCTTTCTTTCCTTTTTAAACATATTTTTATTGATTTCAGAGAGGGAGAGAGGGGGGAGAGAAAAACACAATTGATGAGAGAGAATCATTGATCAGCTGCCTCCTGCATGCCCCCTCCCAGGGGGATTAAACCCACAACCCAGGCATGTGCCCTGACTGGGAATTGAACTGTGACTTCCTGGTTCATAGGTCGACACTCAACCACTGACCCATAGCAGCCAGGCTGCTTTCCTTTCTTTCTGAGAGCTGCTCTCTCTTTCCTGATATATGATAATGCCTCACATCTAAGGCCCAGCTATTGAGGTACTTAAATTCTGGTCATAGTGAATCCTTCTTCCTCTAAACTCTTGGTAGCATGAACACACATTTTGAAACAACTAACTGTCCACTACTGCCGGTTATGTTGCTTTGTTTCCCTCACAGTGTTTAGACATGGTAGGCATTCAGACATTTTGTTGATAGATGGAATTGCCCATCTCTGGTTGTAATGACGAAAGAATCAAAGGCTGGAGGTTAAGTACTCTGATGGCTCCATTTGTTCCCCTCTGTGAAAAAAGCTCTATTGTATCTATTTGGTTTTATGTTAAAAGTTGTATGTAGTTCTTTGTAAATAACTCAAATAATAGAGTAAATACAAAAAAAGAAAGTACGAATAATCTAGAATCCTGATATTTATAAAGATCACAGTCTCTGCATTTGTAAAATGGAGATAATAATAGTAATATATGGTTGGTATCAGGATAAAATAAGATGGTGCTGGGCATAGAGAAAATGTTTAATAAATGTTAGTTATAATCCTGCTGATCACGGTCATCATCATCACAATTAACAACCAAAGAAAGACAGAAATAAAATTTAGAATCAGAGATGTTTTAGCAGTAGAAAATATGAAGTACCTATTTCTTTGAGATTTATAGGAAAAGAGAAAGAGTGGTTATAGAAATAAATGTGATATGTTAAGAGTAGATCAGGGAGACCATTTTAGGGGAATTTCACTTTAAGAAAATAGATCATTTCCTGAGAGCAAGAATGTAAGTGTAGTATGGGGAATTGGGGTTTGGATGAGAAGAGAAGGTCTAGTCACCAAGATACCATTCAGCCATAAATTCTATGAATCTGTGCTTTGTTGCTTTGGGGATTTAAACAAGAAAGTATAGTTTAACTTTCTCCAGCTTTCTCAACTATCCAGAACACTGATAATAAATTAAGAGAGTCTTGAGTGAAATTTTAAACTTATAGAAGAAAGGAAATTGTGTGTGGGGCAAACCATGCAGATAAACAAGTAGATGCCAGAGCTGTAACTTAATTTAAAATTCTACCATAATGGCTTTTTGCTGCAGCAATTAGGAAAAAAAAATAAAGCAGGTTATTTCAGATAAAAGCTCAGTGAAAAAAAGAAGCTACTGATAAAAATTGAAATTCAATAAAGAATTTCAGGGTTAAGGAGTAACCAGTGCAGTCAAAACTGTACATGTCACTAAACCTCTGAGAGGAGCATATGTTAGGAAAAAAGAACTGCATATTTCCATGGGTTAATGAATGAGAACAGGGAGATCTTATTTTTGATATTTCTATTTGTCTGGCTGAAAAAAGAAAATCTAGTGCCTGATAAAAAAATCACGAGAAGTTAACAAATTGGATATTGATTCTCATGTTTGAAGAGGGGCTGGATAAACAAGGAGCTACGAAAGAGCTTTTATTAAGTCTAGCATTCTGATTCTAAATAGCTCTTATATGGGCATTTTACAAATATCTTAGGCTCATGCCTCAGTTGGCTGGTTTGGTTTTAGATAAGGGCATTTTGGTTAGCTGGATTTATTTTTGTTGCTTTAATTGAGTGTTATTAACTCATTTATACAGCAAAGCCTATTGACATATGGGTACCCCTATAAAAATAATATTTCTCCAATTTCATTCATGTGTGTACTTATTCTATCTAATAAAAGAGCAATATGAAAATTGACCATCACTCCAACACACAAGATGATGGCCACCCACATGTGGTCAAAGATGGCTTCCCCCATATGGACACAAGATGGCTGCCACAAGATGGCCAACAGGGGAGGGCAGTTGGGGGCAACAAGGTCTACAGGAGAGGGCAGTTAGGGGTGACCAGGCCTGCAGGTGAGGACAGTTGAAGGGGACCCAGGCCTGTATGGGAGGGTAGTTGGGGGGACTAGGCCTGCAGGGGAGGGCAGTTAGAGGTGACCAGGTCTGCAGGAGAGGGCAGTTAGGGGTGACCAGACCTTCAGGGGAGGGCAGTTGGGGGTGACCAGGCTGGCAAGGGAGGGCAGTTAGGGGTGACTGTGCCAGCCGGGCAGGGCAGTTGGAGGCAACCAGGCCTGCAGGGGAGGACAGTCAGAGATGACGAGGCTGGCAGGGGAGGACAGTTAGGTGTTACCAGGCCAGCAGGGGAGGGCAGTTAGGGCCAATCAGGCAGGCGAGTGGTTGGGAGCCAGCAGTCCTGGATTGTGAGAGGGATGTCCTACTGCTCATTTAAAGAACAGTCAGACATGCCTCAAGGGTCCCAGATTGGAGAGGATGCAGGTTAGGCTGAGGAACAAACCCCCCCCAAACACAAATTTTGTGCAATGGGCCTCTAGTATTAGTATAACTCCAGATTATGTATTATTGAGAAATAGTGATAATAAGGTATTATTTTTTATAGTGAACTAGAGGCCCAGTGCACAAAAATTTGTGCACTCAGTGGGGTCCCTCAGCCCAGGCTGTGGCCTTTTGCAGTCTGGGACGCCTCAGGGGATGTCCTCTTGCTGGCTTAGGCCACTATCTGAGGGATCAGACCTAAGCTGACAGTCAGACATCCTTCTGGCAGTCCAGGAGCCCTCAAGGGATGTCCACTTGCCAGTGGGGAGCAGGCCTAAGCTACAGTCAGACATCCTTAGTACTACTGAGGAGGTGGGAGAGGTTCCCACCACCACCACTGTGCTGGCAGCTGTTAGCCTGGCTTGTGGCTGAGCAGAGCTCCTCCTGTGGGAGTGCACTGACCACCAGGGGGCAGCTCCTGCATTTAGTGTCTGCCCCCTGGTGGTCAGTGTGTGTCATAGTGACCAGTCATTCCCAGTGGTTCTGCTGTTAGAGTCAATTTGCATATTACCCTTTTATATATAGGATTTATGAGGCCTGGTGCATGGGTGGGGGTTGGCTGGTTTGTCCTGAAGGGTGTCCCAGATCAGGGTGGGGGTCCTGCTGGGGTACCTGGCCAGCCTGGGTGAGGGTCTGATGGCTGTTTAAAGGCTGGCCAAGCCCCCCAGTGGGGAACCTCACCCCATGGCAGTGTGGCCTACCTGGGTGACTGCCGAGGGCTGTTTTCAGGCTGGCCACACCCCCTTCAGGGTGGGGGTCCCTACTGGGGTGCCTGGCAAGCGTGAGTGAGGGGCTGAAGGCCATTTTCAGGCTGGCCATGCCCCCAAGAAACCTAATTGAAACTTTGTAGCCTTGAGTAGAGCCCATGTCTGGCTGGAAGCCTGGGTTGCCCCTGACAACCCAGGCTCCCAGCCCCTCCTTGAGCGGAGGCCACAGCTGGCTGGAAGCAGGTATCTGGGATTTATTTATCTTCTATAATTGAAATTTTGTAGCCTTGAGTGGAGCCCAGGGCAGGCCAGGGCAGGCGGGAAACTTGGCTTTCTCCATCTCCGGGGGCAGCCCAAGCCTCCTGTTCACTCCAGCTCTGTCGCTGCCACCATCTTAGTTGGGTTAATTTGCATACTGACTCCTGATTGGCTGTTTGGCATGGCTTGTGGGTGTAGCAGAGTGACAGAGTGATGGCTAATTTTCATGTTTCTCTTTTATTAGTGTACATGATCCAGACTCATTGGTCCCCTTTCAGTTCCCAGAATGTATCATGCTTTTTTATGTCTCAGAATCTTCACACATGCTGGGCTTCCTGCTTGGACTACTTTGTCCCCTGCCCCTTCCCTTTGCTTACTTAAACTCCCAATTTTCTTTTAGGTCCTAGCTAAATGTCACTACCTAAGGAAGTCTTCTCTGGTATATATGCCCTTGTAGCATTCTGAATTTGTTTTTTTAGCACTTGGTATAGGTGCAGTTAATTATTGTTTAGTTATTATGTTGATTCCTACTAGATTGGCTTTGGGGGATGCTCATCATTCACTGCCTCCCCTCCTAGGTTCTAACCAACTGAACATGCACACAAAGGCTATGGAATGGTAGTCAATAACCCTGAAGTACAGGAAAAATTGGTAGAGGACTTAGATTGTGCCTGAGACAAAAATAGGCCTTTTCACCCCCTCACCTCCTGGATTAAACACCCCTAGGCCTTAGTGCTAATCCAGGCAATCTACCCACTCTAGGAGAAGCAGAAAAAGAGAACAGAGTCTGTTGACAAAATGGAGTCCAAGAGTGGTGATGGTATTACCGTTCTTTGGGGAGGCAGACAATGGAAAAGCAGAGTCTCTTTCCTACTTTGGGAGGCAAAGGGACTTTAGCCACTAGGAGATCATGGCTCAGTGAGTGATTAAATCCAACCAAGTAGAATAGTCATTCCTCCTCCTATAGAGAAATAAATGTATTAGTGAAGGCAGAGATTAGTGAAAATGACAGCTAGGGGTGGGTTGGGAAAGGAAAGAAATGTATCTGCACCTCCATTAGACAGCCCAGGGATCTTGCTTGTCTTATTTATCCGTGGTATCCCCCATGCATGCATCAAAGAGCAGATGCAAAGTTTAAAAAATAAATACAAACATGTTCTTAGCACACTGCCTGGCACATTGTAAGCATTCAATATATATTTGTTGAATTATTAATCAGTCTTTTCTGAATTACTGACTCATGGTTAAATAGCCAACCAAACTTTGAAAAAGACACTGTTATTTATTGGAAAAGGCAAGGCAGGAAATCTGTTCTAGCCCTAGTTGTGCTACTTGGCATTTGCATCCCCTCTCCACCATGTCTGTTTTTCTCATGAAATGTAAGGTAATTGAACAGGTTTTATTGTAACTGGTCTCATCTAGTTTTATTTTTTTAATTTATCTTTATTGCTGGAAGTATTACAGATGTCCCCTAGTTTTTTTCCCATTGACCTCTTCCACCCTGCACCCACTCCTCCCAGATCCTCATCACACTATTGTCTGTGTCCATAGGCTATGCATATATGCATATATATTCCCAGGTTAATATCTCCACCCCCACACCCTCACTCCTGCTTCCCCTCTGAATCATCTAGCTTTAGATACCAATTCTATAATTCCAAGTTCAAATGCTCTTTGGCTTTAACTAAGTAGAAAAAAAACCTTAGAGCCAAAAGAAAAAGTAAAGTCTTCTCCTTAGGAGTTACATAACTAAAAAGTTTCTAAAGTCAATTAGAAATAGCAAGTTTTGGAGACTCAAGTCTAATTAGAAATGTAAGAAGCTAGAGATGATTCTAAAAAGAACACCAAAAAAACCACAAAAACAATTTCTTAACAAAGACAATCACAAAGTGATTTTAAAAGTAATTAACAAAACCATTTAAATCTCAAGATTGTTCTTTGCACAACTTGGTAACCAAGGATAAATCTCTGTCACTTGTTCTTCCCCTTCATTAAAAACCGCAGAGAGTAAAAGCAGTAAGTCCTAGAAGTTATTAGAAGATTATAGGTAAAATTATTAGTTATGTGGATTATAATTGCTTAACCTGCAACCTGGGTTTACAGTTAATATATGTGACATCAATTTCTGAATTATAGTCCTTAATACCTGACACTTTTCCTTTTATCTGAATGCTCACACACAATTACAAAGAACGTATATACTTAAGGTCTTTCCTTGACTTATCCTTAGTTACCAAGTATGATTTTCCAATTTATAATAGGTAAGGCTTCTATTAACTAAGATGTTAATAATCAGGCAGAACTTTACTGAAATTCTTAATTTATGATTATTCACAAAAAATATTTCATCTTAATATTTTTATTATGAAATATTGTTTGGTTGTGAATCCAAATGAATGCTTTTAGCAAAATATTTAAAAAATACTACTATGTTTCAGGCACAGTGATAGTCATAGGAAATACAAAAATATATAAGAAAATCCTTGGTTTTAAGGAAAATCTAATGGAGGATAAAGTTATACAAAGATATAATCACACTAGAAATAAAAACATTAAGTTCTTGAAGTTGACACATGCATAAGGTGCTATGGGAGTACAGACTAAGGCAGGCATCCTCAAACTACAGCCCGCAGGCCACATGCGGCCCACCGAGGACATTTATCCGGCCCGCCAGGTGTTTTTGCCGCCGCTGCCTGTCCTGGTTAAAATAAGATACGTGCAGTGTGCATAGGAATTTGTTCATAGTTTTTTTTTAAACTATAGTCTGACCCTCCAACAGTCTGAGGGACAGTGAACTGTCCCCCTGTTTAAAAAGTTTGAGGACCCCTGGACTAAGGAGTGAATCATTCTTTCCCAGGGAGTCAGGTGAGCCTTTATGAAGGAAATGTCATTTTGGTAGGTATTAAGTGAAACAGAAATAGGCACACTCCTAACAGAAAAAACTAATATATATATATATATATATATATATATATATATATATATATATATATATATAATAATTTATGTGGTTTATGTGGTAACCATGAGAAGAGTAGTTTCTTTGATAGGAAAGTACAAAAGGACAGAGGATTGAAATCTTCAATATTTAAAGAGCTTTCATAATTCATTGCAAAAATGAATTGAACATCTCAGTAGAAAAATGAGCAAACATTAATATAAATATTTATTGGGCACTTACTATATTTACAAAATAGTAACAATAAAAATAACAATATACTTCTTATCCTTATGGAGATTGCAATTTGCTGGGAGATGCAAGTAAATAGAGTAATTACAATTTAGTGAGATGAAGTTATAATCAGAACATGTAGGAAAGATACCTGATTCATAGTTCGGTAGCCAGGGAGGGCTTCCTGAGAAAGTTACTTCTAAATTTTTAAAGGTGAAAAATAGGTGGAACATAAACAGACACAGATAAAAGTGGGCTGGGGATGAAGAGTTAGATGAATAGTCTAGTCGTAGTGAACAACTTATGTGGAGGCCTGGAATTGAGAGAAAGCATCCTATTTAATAAAAGAGTAATATGAAAATTAGGCATCACCTCATCACAAAGATGGCCGCCCCCATGGCTACAAGATGGCGGTGCCCATAGCCACATCCTATCTAATAAAAGAGTATTATGCAAATTAGGCATCACTCCATCACAAAGATGGCCACACGATGGTGGTGCCCATAGCCACAAGATGGTGGTGCCCAGTCTGGCTCATCCTCGCCACTTAAGTGGGCAGTCCTGTTAGCCAGGCAGGTGGCAGGGGAAGCAGGGGGCCCGAAGGGCAGAACAGGTGATCAGAGGGGGCTGGGGTCCCTTGCCCAGGCCAAAGGCCTTCACCAGAGGCCTCAGGCATGGCAAGGGTGGAGCTGGTGATCGGAGGGGGCAGGGTCAGAGCCAGTGACCAGAGAGGTATAAGGGTGCCCTACCCAGGCATAAGGCCTGGGCCAGAGGCCTCAGGCCTAGATAGGTGCAAGGTGGGAGATTACAGGGGCCTGGGCATGGGTGGAGCTGGCAATGCAGGGGCGTGGGGGTCTCCTGCCCAGGCCTGCAACCTTGGCCAAAGGCTGCCAGTGGGGCAAGGGTAGAGCAGGCGATGGCAGGGGACAGGATCAGAGTCGCTGACTGCAGTGGCCTGGGCTCTGTGAAGCCAGCAATCAGAGGGGTTTGGGGGTCTTCTGTCCAGGCCTGCACCTGGCAGGATCAGAGCAGGTGATTTCAGGGACCTGGGGGTCTCCTTCCCTGGCCTGCATCCTTGATCAGAGGTTACAGGCCTGGGAATGGGTGGAGCTGGGATTGGAGGGGCAGGGGTAGAGCTGGTGTTCAGAGTGAACTACAGAGGAAACACCTTTTCTGACTGCTCATTGGCTAAGCTCCCTGTATGCCACTGGTAATATTCTTAGTAACTTGGGTAATAAGAATCCCTAAAGGCGATCTAGGGTTTTTCTACCACACTCCTGGAGAAAAAAAATAAAGGTCCACTGCCGGAGGGCTAAGAAATGTCATATCCTGCCCTAGCCAGTTTGGCTCAGTGGATAGAGTGTCAGCCTGTGGTCTGAAGGGCCCTAGGTTCGATTCCAGTCAAGGGCATGTACCTTGGTTGCAGGCACATCCCCAGTGGGAGGTGTGCAGGAGGTAGCTGATCAATGTTTCTCTCTCATCAATGTTTCTAACTCTCTAATCCTCTCCCTTCCTTTCTGTAAGAACTCAATAAAATATATTTTAAAAAAATGTCATATCCTGCTCTAGCCAGTTTGGCTCAGTGCAAAATGCCTGGGCCTGCTGACTGCAGGGTCTGGGTTCAATTGTGACCAAGGGCATGCACCTAGGTTGCAAGCTTCTCCCTGGCTGGGGCCTAGGGTCAGGGCATGTGCAGGAGGCAACCAATCTAAGTGTTTCTCTCACTTTGATGTTTCTCTCTGTTTTTCCCTTCTCTTCCACATTCTCTAAAAATCAATGCAAACATATCCTCAGGTTAGGATAAAAAAAAAGAAAGAAATGTCATGTCCTATGAAAGACACATCTTGAAAATGCCTAAAGAAAGTTGTCATTTCTTCATGGTGAAGGTACTGGAGTCCGTGTTGATGATAACACCTTGGTGGCTGCGGTGACTGGCAATGGCTGCAGCAGTGGGATTATGGGGCTGGTGGCTTCCCCTGATTAGCCTGGTTGCCTCCCACAAAGGGAGGCCAGACTGTGGCTTAGACCCGCTCACCAAGGGAAGCAGGGAGCAGGCCTACACCATCAGTAGGACACCCCCTGAGGGCTCCCAATATGTGAGAGGGGACAGACTGGGCTGAGGAACCCCCACCCCCAGTGCATGAATTTCGTGCACCGGCCCCCTAGTGGAATATATTTGGGGCAAATGAAAACATTTAAGTATGGTTGAAACACAAGGTACAAAGAGAGAAGTCAGATAATGTAATCCTCGCAAACTAGGTTGAGAAATTTGGATTTTCTTAAGGAAGCCACTGAAATGTTCTAAGTAGGGAAGCAATACTTTGAGTAGATTTGGACTTTAGCAAATGACTGACTGCAGTGGGGATGATGAATTGGAGTGGGCAAGGAGTCCATTGAAAATAATTTTTCTGTAACCTAGGAGAGATATGACGGTGGACTGAGTAAGTAGGTCACCAGTAAGAACAGAGAAAATTGTATGGATTTGAAATTTATTTAGAAGGAAAAGTTGCAGAACTTGGTGATCAATAGGATAGCAGGAATGATGATGAAAAAAAAGTAGCAACAGCTTTGGAAAACAAGATGATGAATGGTATTCTAGACATTAAGTTGTAGATGTCTAAAGTACATGAAAATGGAAAATTCTGGAAGGCACTTAGTTAATATGGTTCTGGAACTCAGGAGAAAAGTCTTGTGAAGATAGCGATTTAGAAATCATCAGTATATAAATGGTAATACATGTCATTAGGTTGTCCAAAACAGTATTGTAAGAAGAGAAGATGGTTAGAATAGAACCCTGAGTTAGAACTCCACCATTTAAGGGATGTACAAAGGAAGAAATGTCCTCAAGATGAGGAAGAATGAAAAAAAAAAAGATGAAGAACGCCTGAGAGGTAGGCAAGAGAAAAGCCAGGGTAGTGTTGTGCCATAGAAAGTAAAGATAGATAATATTCAAGAAAAAGGAAATGGGACCTGACTAGGCAGCTCAGTTGGTAATAGCATTGTCCTGATACACCAAGGTTTTGGGTTTGATCCCCAGTCAGGGCACACAGAAGAAGCACCCAATGAGTGCATAAATAAGTGGAACAACAAATATCTCTCTCTCCTTCTCTTTCTTTTTCTCTCTCTTCCTCTCTCTCCCTTGCTCTCTCTTTAAATTCAATAAATAAGAAAAGAAAAAAAAAGGAAAGAAAGGAAAAGAAAAGACAAGATAGCACTGAAGAGTGTCCATTAAATTTAGTAACAAGGAGGTTTATGGTGGCCTGGTGGAGAGCAGTTTGAGTGGAGTGTTGAAGGCATCATCCGAGGCAACGGTTCTCAACCTGTGGGTTGCGACTCCTTTAGCGGTGGAACAATCCTTTCACAGGGGTTGCCTAAGACCATCCTGCATATCAGATATTTACATTATAATTCATAACAGTAGCAACATTACAGTTATGAAGTAGCAACGACAATAATTTTATGGTTGGGTCACAACAGGAGGAACTGTATTTAAAGGGCCAGAAGGTTGAGAACCACTGAGTGTCTGCCAGTGGGTGGGAAGTGAAACAATAACAAAAATAAGACAAAATGACATAAACACACAATTCACAAAACAAGAAACACAAAGTGTTAAGAAACACGAAGAAGTTCTATCTCAGTAATTAAAAATACAAAATGAGATACCTATCTTTAATCTGTCAAGTTGTCAAATATAGAAAATTAATATATGGTCATCCACATACTATTAGTGGAAGTATAATTTAATACAATTTTTAAATACTTTTTAAATTGATTTCAGAGAGGGAGGGAGAGGGAGAAAGAGAGAAAAACATCAGTGATGGGAGAGAATCATTGATCTGTTGCCTCCTGCACGCCCCTCACTGGGGACCAAGCCCATAACCCAGGCATATGCCCTGACCAGTAATAAAACTGTGACCTCCTAGTTCATAGGTTGACACTCAACCACTGAGCCATGCCAGCCAGGCAATTTGATACAATTTTTTAAGGCAACTGACAATATCAAAAGTTTAAAACATGTGCATACCCTTTAAAATCAAGATTTTGTTTCCTCTTGGCAGAGAGAAAATAACATGTTCTTCATTAAGCCTTTTTGTTTTTTCTACTATTAAGACATAACAGCTGTTTGGAGTTAAGAATACCAAAAAGAGTTTCACAGGGGAAATTTTTCTTAATATGCATTTTTATTGTTATTGTTTTATTGTTATATTGTTTTTTCATAGTGCAGTAATATGTTCATTTTGGGCATGCTGAGATGTCAAGTCAGGTTATCAGACATTCTATCTGCTAGAGGACATGCCAAGGCAGGCTCAGGAAAGACTGAAGAATAGCATGGCTGATAGGTTGATAACTTTCAAATAAAGAAGGGGAGATAAAGTCTGTTCCCCCCCCACACACACACACACACACAAAACCCTAAAAGAAAACCCTTTGAGAAGTAGAGGCATTCACCTTGCCATAATGGGGAATTAAAGACTGATATAAAATATAAAGATAGAGAAAGAAGGATAAAAGTGCTGCAGAGAGCCAGGTCTCACAAGTAATTTTCTGCCGCAATTCCTAAGGGACTCAGAATATATTTCCTGGCAGGAGGAGCAATAAAGGAGAAGAGAAAACAAGAGTCCTTATGGAATTTTTCTTCCAGTTATCAAAGATGAAATATTGCCATTTGCAATAACATGGAAGGGTCTTGAAAATATCATGCTAAGTGAAATAAGTCAGAAAAAGTCAAGAACCATATGATTTTATTCATATGTGGGATATAAAACTGAAAGCAACAAATGAACAAACAAGATAAATCAAAACTCATAGACACAAACACCAGTATGGTAGTTGCCAGAGAGGATGGGGGAAGCAGAAAAGGGTAAGGAGGGTTAAATATATGGTGATAGAAGTATCACCAGCAAAGGAGTTCTTGCTGCCCCTTGAAATAGAAATCAAGAAAGGAGGCAAAACAGATTTAAAAAAAAGAGTTTTTCTGAAAACAAGGTGGAGGGGAAATAAAGAGGGAGGGAGCTTTGATGCATCAAGGGAGCATACAGTAATGAACAATATGGCTTCCCAAACTGCTGATGGGGCCTGGCTTATGTATGGCTGGATTCTTTATGCAGGCACAAAGATTTCTTTGCTTTTCAAGTTCCACCATAAGCTGGTATCAACTGACACAGGCACAAAGTTCTTTGGGGAGTGCCTAAAGAGAAATTTTAAACTTATCTAGGAGAAGCTTAATGAAATAATCAAAGAGCATTACCATCTGTTTAAGAGAGACTCAGCTTATCTTCAGAAGGAAATTTTGGGTGATGAATGCACAAAGCAATATACAGATGATGTATTATAGAATTATGCACCTGAAACCTATATAATTTTATTAACCAATGTCACCATCAATAAATTCAATAAAATTTCAAAAAATTTTATCATCATAATTGGCTAATTATTAATATTAATAAAAGGAGAGGCCAGGCATTATCAGCATGGTTATCTGGGCAGCTTCACCATGAAGCTACTGCTTCATGCTCCACAGTCCATTCCCTGCAGATCACTGGGGAAAGGGATGGAACAAAGGGGGAGATAGACACATGTGCAGTGAAGTTGCGGTGATGTAGGGAAGATGTTTGCTTGTCAGTATACCTTTGGGAACAATGGATTGGCTAAAAGGTGGACCCCATTAGAAACTTGTGAAATCTTAGAAAGTTAAAATCCCCATACAAAGATGTCCCTCTCCATTGTTCCCTCTTTCTCTCTTGTTCCATCACCCACACTGACCTATGTCCTCGCCTATTCTCCCTACGTAACCATCAGACTGACTTTGAACCATCCAGACACCACACACAGTATTTAAAGTGCAATGGCCCCAGAAGGTTATAAAAAGCAGGGTCCTTGTGTGTTGCTTCACTCTGATTTGGTAATTATTCCCAGGGACCGCCAGCATAATTAAAACTGTTTTCTCTACTTCTTCAAAGCATTGCTTAGTTTTTCTGGGTCTTTCTGCAACAAGCTGGCCAGATGCTGGACTGGATGGACTTTAATATGGCACAGAAATTTTGGGCAATTGCCTTATTTCTGGCCCTGCTGAAGACAAGATTGGACTTCTTCCATTGTGAGGTGGACAGAGATGGGACATTGGAGGGGAGCCCCCTTAGTTTTACATCCTCAATAAAGCTTCCCACAAAACCCCATTCTCACATGAGGGCCTCAAGAAATTCTTTTCCTGATGGCACCCCCAAGAACTTCACTTCTACAGATAAAAATATCATATAAGCAAAGAGGTAAAGTAATTATCATGGGGTATTGGTGAAGTTAGCCTTACAAAATCAAAACCAAGTGAAGGATAAACTCCATCAGGGCAATGATTCATGTCTATGTCACTGCTTTATTGTTACCACCTAGAAGAGTTCCTGGAACATAGCAAGTGTTAAATTAATACTATTTAAAAGTAGGATGAAATTTGAATGGGAACTTTGAGCCCAATATGACCTGAAATGTAATCTGGACCCTTAATTACTTGCTGTGACTGATATGTTCTGGGGAGCAAATGGTTACATTTGCTAAAACTGATAGGCTACCAAAGGAGAGGAGTGAAGTATGGATTTTTGGTTGAACCTGGAAGTTTTTAAAAATTATTACTTTCAATTTATCTAACAATAAATGCAAAATCTAGAGCCACCTGATAGAAGGTGTTTCTTTGATTTCCTCTTTTCTCCTTTTGGAATTTGATGATATAATTGGAAATCATACAGACTTTGCAAATAGATGATGATTTTAAGTTAATATTGTTATTTCATTCTATATGGAGAGAGGAAAAGGGAGAACATTAACCAGTCTCAAAACTTATATTAGCATTAATTAGTGATTATCATAATGTGCACATCAGCTTTTAATTTTTCTAAGATGCAACCATTTGATTAATTGACTCCATTTTGAGGAGAGACCATCAAAATTATGGAAATAGAAGAAGTGAAAATGCTCTAACAAGTTGCATAAGAACTTAAGTGTTCTTGTTTTATTTTTTTTTTCATAGCAAACTTGAATATAGAAACCCATGTTCAATTGTATATGGAGGAACTTGCAAACTTTTTTATTATACTCTTAGCTTCCACCTTTTTCTCCTATACTAATGCCAGTGGTTTTTGATCTGACATCTAGAGGGGATCAGAAATCTGGAGAAGGCCTGTACATAAATTATATAAGAGTCCAGAGTTGAAACAATTTTGAAAGGCATTAGGGAGTCAGAGAAGACTTATCTAAAGGAAGTAAGTTCTCCTTGTCTCAGGACCCTTGCTATTTACAAATACAAATTGTCCTAAGGCAAGGTGGAGATATACACATGAAAGGGTAGGGTTTGGTACAGAATCCATTGTTAGAATGGGGAATTGCCTATGGCTGTTCAGGTGTTTGGCAAGCAGGAGACAATAATGTGTAGATTAAGATGCCCTGAGCTGTCTGGCAGCAAACAATCAATTTAATGTACCCTATTCAAGTTTGGGGAAATGCCATCAGTCATTCCCAGATTTAGCCCTGCTGTCATGCTGGAATTGGCTTCTGGCACCTTTTTGATTTTTTAAATTTAACAAGAATGTATGTTTTAAGATTTTTATATTCAATGAAAAGGACAAAGTTCTATCAAGTCCCTTTAAATTGCTGTCAAGCATTAAAGGAATCAGTCTGTAGTAGGTTTCTTTCTGGGCCAACAGTTCAAGTCCCAATTTAAATGTCCAACAGTTCCTTATGTGTACATGCCAGCAGTGATATTCTAGTTCTGGATGGTGAAGAAATGGTGGCAATGCAGGTCTGACCTTCTCTGGTTTGGTCTTGGGCAACCTGCAGCAATGCACAGCTGCTGACTACTAGTCTGGCAAGGCATCTTCACCATCTTCATTTCTGGACTGTTTCTCCTCTTGTCTTGGGGGCCATTGCTTATTCTGTTGCTGAAGCAGTTCAGTCAGTTCCTCTCTGGGATTTGTTGTTGCAGGAATCCACAAGGGCTTGGAGAAGTTTTCTGGACATATACAAACATATTCTCGACCAAAGGTTAGTAAAGGAATTCTTTTCTATAAAATAGACTTGGGATCCTTTCATTTTTGCCCAATTTTCCTTTGGCTTGTTCTGACACCATGTGTGTTTTTATGGGTGTCTTGTTATTAGCATTACAAATGAAAAATAATTTTCAAAGTAAAAAAGTTCTTGATGTAATTTACTTACACAGAATTATTCCACTATCCCCCCTTTTTTTATTTAAATACTATTAGGAGGCATTTGGAAATCTTACAATGCAGTCTTGATAACTTTTAATTTTTCTGCACAGAAATATGACTGCTTTGGATTCATTACATGTTAAGCACATTTACCATGAGATGAACCATCAATAAAAAATTAGTTAATACTTCAGGAACAGTTTTCTGTCCAGTACAATTAAGTTTTTATGAATATTTACCTATTTCAATTAGCCAATTTAAATTAGTCTGAAATAAGGTTTATGTTTTTAACTTATCCTATGTTATGGACAGTAAATGGCATTAATTAAGTTTCTGTTACTAATCTTTGAGTAACTTTACATTAGCTTTGTTTAAGGAGACAAAAATACAAATCATTTACTTTTCTTTTTGAGGCCTAATATATTGACTTTTAATTATAGTCTTCCAGGTATTTGAAGGAAACCTCTCTTTATTTCATTCCAGAGTAATTTTTAAGCCACACTTAGAAAGTTTCAATTTAAAAAAAAATCTTTGTCTTTTTTTTTAAAGTGAGCAATCTGGGGAGCTGCTGCTTGGATACTGAGTCATGCAGCCGAATAGCTATATTTCAATGACTCTCTTTACATTATGTTGACTACTATTTAGGATCAGATTTAGTACTTTAACAACAATCTTTAGTTTACTCTATAAATATTAACAGAAGAGATTTTATTAAGCTTAGAATTATATTTTAATAGGATCCCCTTTGGTTTATTTGCATAAACAAAAGGATTATAGGAAGCATTATAAGAATTTACTAGGATCCAATTGTTTATAAAAATATTGATTTTTTCATATAACTGAAATTAAGTGAAACCTTAGTTATATTTTAAAAAGCAAATTTATTAAGTAATTAAAGTAGGTATTGTTGTACCCAGAAGTCGTGGCCCCCAAAGACTACGAGTGAGCCCCAAAACCGCTGCAAGAACATGAGAGCTTTATTATACAAGTTAACTTGGACTCCCCACTTGCCCACCACACAATGGCGCGACGGAGGAGGGAGTGCCGGTTTCAGGCA